>RCUC01042152.1:0-22817 GCA_003697995.1 Taxidea taxus jeffersonii
CCCCCCGCGCAGCCCTCGCTTCCGCTCCACCCTCGCCTTCGCCTTGGTGCCCGGGCCGCCAGCCATGGCCACCGCGCAGCTCTCCCAAGTGCGCCAGAACTACCACCCCGACTGCGAGGCCGCCATCAACAGCCAGATCAGCCTGGAGCTCTACGCCTCCTACGTGTACCTGTCCATGGCCTTCTACTTCGACCGCGACGACGTGGCCTTGAAGAACTTCGCCCGCTTCTTCCTGCGCCAGTCCCGCGAGGAGACCGAGCGGGCCGAGAAGCTGATGGAGCTGCAGAACCTGCGCGGGGGCCACATCCGCCTCCGCGACATCAAGAAGCCGGACCGCGACGACTGGGAGGGCGGCCTGAAGGCCATGGAGTGCGCCCTGCACCTGGAGAAGAGCGTGAACCAGAGCCTGCTCGACCTGCACCAGCTGGCCACCGACAAGAACGACGCCCAGCTGTGCGACTTCCTGGAGAGCCACTACCTGCACGAGCAAGTCGAGGCCGTCAAAGAGTTGGGGGGCTTTGTCACCAGCCTGCGCAAGATGCGGGCCCCGGAGGACGGCCTGGCAGAGTACCTCTTTGACAAGCTCACCCTGGGCGACGGCGACAAAAAGAACTGAGTTGGGACTGTTTCCCCATGGCCCCAGGGCGCATGGTGACTGCCTGATCACCGTGCGGAGCATGCATACTGCAGTATTGCTTCTGCAGAAGGTTCCAGTTCTTTTCTCCCAGTTTTGCCATAAAAAAGTTGTTTGGTTTCAATAAAGTTATTTGGTTCCTAAGTAAAAAAAGGTCTCTGCTTGATCTGCATGCAAATCTCTCACCTTTTACGTTTTAAAACAGGTATCCAAGAGTCCTTGCATCCCCCTAAGCCCATCTACATGCATCTCGGGATCTCGGGAGGTGGAGGGAGAAGATAATATATAGGACCCTGGAAAACACAAATCAGTCTTGCCTTTATAAACGATGTGGGGGCAGAAGGGTGATGCAGTGAGGTGGGAGGTTTGGGGCCCTGGGTGTCAGTGGGTAAATATGTATGGTAAAAGTATAAAAGGGGGGCGCCTTGGTGGCTCAATGGGTTAAAGCCTCTGCCTTCAGCTCAGGTCATGATCCCAGGGTCCTGGGTTTGAGCCCCGCATCAGACTCTGCTAGGCAGGAGCCTGCTTCCCCCTCTCTCTCTGCTTACCTCTGTGCCTACTTGTGATCTCTGTCTGTCAAATGGTTAAATAAAATCTTTTAAAAAAATTTTTTTAAAGAATAAGAACAATAAAATGGTCTATAATTTATAATAGTGATTGTCCCTATAGAAAAAGTGAAGAATGGAATCAGGCTGGTATTAAAGGTACTCTTCAATTTTACTGGAAAACTTTTAGCTTATTAAAATACACAAATGTTAACAACTGTTGCTTCTGGGTAGCAACACTGGAGTCTTAGAAACAGGAATGGCACACTACTTCTTTGACAAGCTTGCTCTGGGCAATAGTAACAGTGTAACTGAGCTATATATATATATGAGTAACTGGGATAATAAAAGGCTAGCTTCCCATTGACAGGGGAGTGACTTTATAGGTCACCATTTTAGACGTGCATACTGCCCTCACAAAATATCCAAATACAATTTTCTCCTTCAATTGTACCCTTTCTTCCATTAACATAGTAGGAGTTTACAAAACCCCTAACTCCGTTATTAGAATGGCTGAAAAATACAAGGTCAATTTTGAAGCTCACATTTGTGATACTGAACATGAAGTAGAATAAATCCCCCTGAATGGTAAGCCAGGGAGTCTGGCTGCTTTGTTGAATGTAGCAAGTGAGCAAGAGCTGAAGCTGGGAGGCCAATCAGGAGATCCTATAGCAGATCCAATGAGAGACCTCGGTGGCTGAACTGGAGTGAAAGCTACAGAAAAGGTGACAGACATAAATTCTAGTCGGATTTGGGTGAATCAACAAGATTTGCTCATGGACCGCAGGTGAAGAATGAGAAATGAGGAAAATAATCCAGGCCCTGGTGTTTGCACTCGAACCCCCGAGTTGATGGTAATGCTAGTTATTAACTGGAGGATGCTTGCAGGGGGGCATGCGGGGAGGGGAAGGCATGTCATGTAAAATCTGAGATGCCTATTAGATATGCCAGTGGAACTGTCAGGCAGGTGGTCAGATAAATGAATCTGGAGCTCAGGCAGAAGTCAGGTTTGGAAATAAACATAATGAGAGACATCGGTCCCAGACAGTGTTGAGGTCATGGGACTGGATAAGCTCACAGGAGAGAGTGTGGCACAGTCAACCTCATGCCCAGGCAGCTACAGTTAGAGGATGGGTTGAGGTGTTACAACACTCAGAGGGCTGCTGGCCCCACCTTGACCATTATCTCTTCCAGACTGTGACCATGTGTGCCCATTCCCAGTGTCCCCAAATCGGCCTCTTCCTGATATAAGTGTGGTTTCAGGTTGCTCCTTTCAAGATGTGGAGAGCAGTTAGTCTATTACCTTGTCCTCATGGCTATTAGAAGGAAATTACTTCCCAGTTTTATTTTTTATGTTTTTAAAGATTTTTGTCTATTTATTTGACAGAGAGAGAGCCAGAGAGCACAAGCAAGGTGGGGGGATGGTAGAGGGGGAAGGAGAAGCAGGCTCCCCACCGAGCAGGGAGCCTGAAGCAGGACTCAATCCCAGGACTCCAGGACCATGACCCGAGCCTAAGGCAGACACCCAAATAACTGAGCCACCCAGGCACCCCTACTTCCTAGTTTAAAAAAAAAAAAAGATTCCTGAAGAAAATGCTGAATCTGGTTTTTTTCTTTCTTTCTGTTTTCTGGGTAGAAAAATTATTTCTCAGTAAAAACATTTCCCAGGGAAATGACAGTGCTGCTTCTCTATGGATTTTTTTCTGTTCCCCTTCAACAACTCAGCTTCTTTTTCTGTCCACGGTATTTGACCAAATGAAAGCTGTACCCGTATAAACGCTAAGGTTGTCCTTGCCCAGGAAGAATACTCAGAACATGTTTCTTCTATATCAGGCTGGTTACATAGATGAAGGTTAAAATTTAGATTTTGCATGCCTTATCAAGGACGCATGGCTAGCTTAGCCTCTTTAAAATTTGCAGATTGCTTTGAACATTTCCTAAAATACGAACAAGCTTCGCTATACCATAATTACCTTTCACATTTCACCGTAACTGTGCTTTAATACTTTCTTAAAAATGAGGATTATGTCCCTTTAAGTTTCCAGAAAATTCTCTTGCCCCTTTCCTCTTCTTAGTCAAACTCAATCCTTTCATGTTTTCCTTCGGTGCCTCCTTGGAGGACCTTGAATAAATTGTATGTTTGATCTTACATACATATGAGAGCATGCATACATTGCGTGTATGTTCTCAGATCATACATACAGGTGTTGACTGATGCTCTCCTCTACATATGAGGAAACACAGGGTGAGCAACAATATATCAGTGCTTAAAAAGTATAAATCGAGGGGTACCTGGGTGGCTCAGTGGGTTAAAGCCTCTGCCTTCAGCTCAGGTCATGATCCCAGGGTCCTGGGATAGAGCCCCGCATCAGGCTCTCTGCTTGGTGGAGAGCCTGCTTTCTCCTCTCTCTCTCTCTGCCTGCTTCTCTGCCTACTTGTGATCTCTGTCTGTCAAATAAATTTTAAAAAAATTTTAAAAAAAACTATAAATCGAGGATCCTTCTTACTTTCCTGTTTTGGAGAACCAGTTGGTGTAGTGGCTTCTTAAGCTCACGTTGCCCGGGTTCATATCCCAGCTTAGCCACTTACTAAATTGGGCGAATTGGGGCATGTTACTTAACTTTTCTCTGCCTCCGTGTCCTCCCACGTAAAAGAGGGATAATAAAAGCGTCAACCCCGCTGGGTTGCTGAGAAGACTAAATGAGTTAATATTTTTAAATGCTTATGTAAGTGCTTCTAAGTTCGTCATGGTGTTGTTCCTTTTGTAAGGGCCTATTTAGCCAGATAGACTCCATCTTGGTTAAAAGCCATTTTGTTGTTTGTGCAGTAAAACTTAAACTGACCCTGCCCTGCCCCCTGAGAAACTTACTTAGAAGCAAGTCTGGGAAGCCAGAAAAATATGGTCGGCCAGTTCCTAGTAACAGAGCCCAGAATACAAGGATGAGTCAGGCCAGGTGGAGACATCCAATCAGTAAAGCGCACCCATACTATCTCCCTAACCACCAAAGAATGTAAACCCTGCCTTTTGGGTGCCCAACTTGAGCGCCAAATCTGACCCGAGTGATAGGCTGGTTCAAGCAGCTACTATAAGGTAAATCGTAATTCATTTGGCCACCCGTGTGTGGCCTAACATGACCACGCAATATTACAATCCCATTGGCCGCCTATGTGCGGCCAGGCTTCTGCTCTATAAAAGTTGGCCTGTGAGGCTGGGGAGGGGGCGCTCTCTTCGGAGGCGGCCTGGCCGGTCAGTCGGCCTTCTAATGCTTGGCATAGAATAAAGCTTTGCATAACTTTAACTTTGTTTCAGTCTCATTCCCCTGGCCGATCAGTCCGACTCCTAATACTTGGTGTAAAATAAAACTTTTTTAAAAATATTTTATTTATTTATTTTTTAGAGAGAGAGAGAGAAAGCATGAGCTCAGGCAGAGTGATAGACAGAGGCAGAGGGAGAAGCAGGCTCCCCGCCAAGCAAGGAGCCCAATGTGGGACTCGATCCCAGGACACTGGGATCATGACCCGAGCCGAAGGCAGCCGCTTAACCAACTGAGCCACCCAGGTGCCCCATAAAATAAAGCTTTAAATAACTTTCACCTTGTCTCAGTCTCGTTCCTTTGATAACGGACCTAACACTTTGAGAAGATTTCACATCTGTACTTTGCCACTGGGGGTCTCTCTTGCATTTCAACCAACTGGGTCATTCTGCAGACCAGGAAGGAAAAATCCTTGCTAGCTACTTGGCTGTCAGGTCCTGCCAGGATGCAGGATAGCAGATGGCTGTTTTCACTGCCCCAAACTCCGGTCCAAGCCTGGAGGTGTGTTCTGCTGCTTCAAACAGCCTCCCCTTCAAATCACCCCCTAGAACTTTTTTTTTTTTTTTGCTTATTCTTCCCAAACCCAGGCTGCCTGAGCTTCTTGTTCCAACTGAACTACATCCCACTCCTCCGAGGTGGGAAAGAAAACATGAAGTGCTAAGCCTGATCCCACCACCATCATCATGGTATGTGCACCTGGACTGGAGAGAAAGGGGTGTATTGGGACGGGAGAATGGGCAAAAGGACTCCTGATAATACAATAACCAAACTTGATAAATCACCTTAGCACAGAGGTTCTCAGTCCACATCCCAGGCCAAATACATCCGCCTCTGGGGCAGGACCTAGACATTCTAGGCATGAAAACCAGTTCAAGCTCCTTGCTACTCAAAGTGTGGTCCTCTGACCAATAGGTCAGTGTCATCAGAGAGCTTGTTAGAACAGAGGCACCCATTCAATTACCCATTTTCTGTGGTTGCCTTTGCACTCCAAGGGCACAGTCAGTAGTTGTAACAAAGACCATATAGCCTGCAAAGCCTCAAACATTTACAGAAAATCTCTACCAGCCCATGTTTTATAGTAACTTGCCACAGGCCCTAAAATTCATCCAACTCTTCCAAATATTTTAAACTTTTCACCTGCTTTTATGCATCTGTCTTTTTCTGTGTTATTTTCTCTCACTTTCAATAAATACTCTGGAATGCTCTGGACGTATACAATATTTTAAAATATTATAAATACTGCAATTGTCACCTTGGACTTTCTTTGTGTCTTCAGTTTTGCCAGTCCCTCAATGTGCCTTTGCTAATTGAAGGCCATCAGTCATCCTGCTTCTGGGAGCATCAGAGTGGAACAATGCCTGACTAGCCCTTTTGACTGATTCTCCATAATCACATATTCATCACAGAGGCTGTTTAAAGTATACTCATTTTTAAGTTATTGCAATCCATTCCAATCATTTTTCTTACTGTGAGGCATTTAAATTTCATTAATATGCAGTACTGCCTTGCCTGAAGAGGAATAGATTCTTTCCCTTTTATCTGTATTTCAGTGTTTATTTTTTGTAATGTTGCTTTTGGTTTATAATTTATTACATATGATATTAACTATGTCACACAACAAGGTTTATTCTCTTTTTTTCCTGTGGAATAATTCTCTGTGCATTATTTTTTTTCTCCCAAAGTTAAATTCTCCTATAAAGTTTATGGAGAAATAAAAGTTTCAACTTAAAATATATTTTAGAACTATAAATTATAAGATAAACCTAAATTAAAACATTCTAGGAAAGGAGCATTCATGCCATTTGTGAATTTCTTGGCCAAACAGCCATTCTTTCAACAAATTATACTGAATTCTGTGATGTGTGCTTCACTATGCTTGGCACTAGGAATATAAGGTGACTAGGGAACACTTCCAACACATAGTATGGTGGAAAAGACAGATGCATAAGTAGATACCTCTAATCTATTTGGGTAAGATCTAAAAGAGGAAGAAACACAAGGTGCTCTATGAATCCAGGAGAAAAAAGTAGTCTAAATTTTACCTGGGACTTAAGAAATACCCCCCTGTGGTGGTGACATTGAGTCTTGAAAGATGAATTGGAGTTCTTCAAGTAGACAAGAGAGGAAAGGGTATTTTAGCCCTGTTTGTTTGCTTTACAGTCAAATGTTCTACACCTGAGCTATACCCCCTGTTTATTTGCTTTAAAGAAGCCAATAGAGAGGAAAAGCCTATAAATTTAGGAGTGTAAGGGGCTACAGTTAATGAAAGGAGACCCAGAGAAGGGATCTCCTTTATAAAGTAGATTTATTTTATACAGGAGGAAGGATGGATTTTTCTTTTAAGAAACTCTATAAAAACTCTTCTCTCAGAAGTAATCAATGACTTAGTAATTAACATCGCCAGCACTTGTCCTGCTTAATCACTTTGTAGCAATTCTTGTCTTTTCAAGATGTACCTAAGATATATCTGTAAAGAAATATACAGACCTGACCATGGTTGGGGAGGTAAATTTTTTTTTCCACACATCTAAGTTCTATGGCTGGTCAATTAAAGGACATAAGACAGATTAAGAGGAGAAAAACACATTTGATTTCATACATATGGGATTCCCAAAGACACAAGGTTCAGAATGTATCCAGATAATTGAGGTTTATATAAAATGTAAGAATGAAAGGGGGTTAGGAGGCTAGAGATACAAAGAGGAGGAAGGCCATTCACAGCAAGGCAAAGACGCTGTTTGGAAAACAAAGGTTACCCTGTTAAGCAGATTAAATTTCTTAGTAAAAAGGTATCTCCGGTAATAGCTCTTTTCCTAGTATAAGAAGGCAGGTAAAGAGCTTTTCCTAAATCTCCTGGGTTTTGACTGCTTTTAATTCAAAATAATCCTTATGCCAAGGAGGCATATTTTGGGATGTCAGATTCTGCTCCTCTTCCCCACCCTTTTAGATTATGCTGCTGACCTTTTCAACTTTTTTTTTTTAAGATTTTATTTATTTATTTGACAGACAGATCACAAGGCAGACCAGCAGGCAGAGAGAGAGGAGGAAGCAGGCTTCCCGTGGAGCAGAGAGCCCGACAGGACCCTGAGATCATGACCTGAGCCGAACCCAGAGACTTTCACCCACTGAGCCACCCAGGTGCCCCTCAACTCTTATTTTATATACTCCCCTTGAGTTCAGCCACACCCATAGCCAATGTTGGTATCTCTATCTCTGTCTCTTTCAGTTTCTCTCTCCTCCCAAATGTTTTTCTTGACTACGAGACTTGCATAGTTACCTGTGAAACATCTTCCTATGGATGTTCTCAGAAAACTCAGACTCAACAAGTCTCCAGATGAACTCATTGTCCCTTCCCCAAAAGCTCCCTAGATTTGCCACACCTTCCCATAAATTGCAGAATTACCCTCGACTTCTGGCTCTTACTCAGTCTGGACATACTTGATTTCTCTCCTTCCCATGCACTCCTCTCCTACCCCCCACCCCATCTTTTTCCTCCCTAACAATTTTTCCCCACCTAACAATTTCTATAATCTCTGAACCTGTCAGGATTCTTGGTAGCACATCACAAAATCTGACTCTACCTAATAAAAACAGAAAAGAGATTTTTTTAGAAGGCTGTCTGGAACATATTGTAAAGGCTGTAGAACCTTGACCAGAAAATTAGAAGCATCATAGTGTTTAAAAAAAATCCAACCAAATAAACTTGAAGATCTAATTGGCTTCACTAAATGATTTGTGAATTGGGAAGCACCTCATCTTCAAGTAGAGGGAAGCTCCAAAGGGTTACAGAAAGGAAAGGTTTTTAAAGACAAGACAAGGAAGTCATAAACAGAAAAGGGAATATTTTGGAGGCACTTGGGGGGCTCAGTGGGTTAAGCCTCTGCCTTCGGCTCAGGTCATGGTCAAGGGTCCTGGGATCGAGCCCCGCATTGGGCTCTCTGCCCGGTGGGGAGCCTACTTCCCCCTCTCTCTATGCCTGCCTCTCTGCCTACTTGTGATCTCTCTGTCAAATAAATAAAATCTTTATAAAAAAAAAAGAAAAGGGAATATTTTGGGTGAGATTACCTTCCTTTGGGGACAAAAGAAAAGAGTTTTAGTAGCTCAATTACTTCATCTTCCTTCAGAATATGGAGAGTGTCCATGTAAAAGATAACCATATTGGTATTGACCAGGGAATTTCTGACTCACTGGTTAAGATGACATTCCTGAGGGAGGTTGAAAGTGCAATTAGGTTAGGTATTAAGACCTAGTGAGGTGACTTGGCCTAACCAATGCCATTTGGAACCTGTAGTTTCTTTGTAATAAAAAGTGGAGCTTTGTCTCTCATCTGTTGTGACATTTTTCCTCAAACACAAAGGATGCTCAGATGTTGGACTGTCCAAAATGATAAACATATAATCTAGTTCTTCTAATCCTCTTTTAGTAGATGTTGTTGGTGATCTGCCCAGATCAACTTGATCAGCCAGGAAACCCAAACCTCCAGCTGTTTGTGAGTACACTGCAGCTGACAGCATATACCTGTGACCTTCTCAGAAAGATTGACCTTGACTAACTGGGACAACCAAGGACAGAATCATAAATGCTTGGACTCTTTACCCTGTCTCTGCAGTGAGATTTATGCTGAGAATCTCTGTCTTGTGTCAAGCCAAGGTTATATTTTGTATAAGGTTATATCCTTGCTTGGTTCTTCCTCTTCCCTATTCTGTTTCCCTTACCCCAGTACAGATTTCTCCCGAGTGTACTCTTTCAAATAATCCCTGTCTTGGGCTCTGTTTCCATGGAACCCAACCTAAGATTCACCCTTAGACAGAGTTGACCACCCTCTCTTTTGTATTATCAAAATTCCTATTGATTTATTTTTAATGGCACTTACTACTGTGTCTGACATTTTTTTCACATGTGTACATTCCTTAATAGTGTAGGAGCCAAGAGCATGTGCCCCAAGATGGACCACTTTGGCATGAAGATTATTTTGAGTTACAAGCAACTGAAACCCAGAAGATTCGGGAAAAGCTCTGTATCTCCCCCTCAACTGCCTCAATGTACATTGAAAAGGACAGCCTGTACTAGATATTCCTCTTTACCTACAAAAGTTACCTACATAATAGGGCAACTTTAGTTTCCTGAATATCTCTTCTCACCTTCCTGCTAATGGCCTTCCTCTTCCCTGTATCCTCAGATCCCTATCCCTTAAGATGTTCATTTAAGCTTCATATTGCCTGACTATGTTTGGAATTTCATGTCTGTGTGGATTCCCCATTTATACAAAACTAAATTTGATTTTCTCCTGTTTTTCTGTCCTATATCAGTTTGATCCTTAGCCCAGCTAGGACAGAGGACATTTCTTCCTCCCCAGCAGTAGGCTAGGAAATCTTTAAGTGCAGAAAATGGATTTTTTTTCCCCTCTCCTTAAGCCCTACCGTATATATAATGGGGACTTTTAAAAATGGTGAAGTGAACTTAGTTGAAAATTAAGGCCAGATCACAGTGGATTAAAGAATGAATAGAAGTGAGATAGTGGGGACGCCTGGGTGGCTCAGTTGGTTAAGTGGCTGCCTTCGGCTCAGGTCATGATCCCAGTGTCCTGGGATCGAGTCCCACATCGGGCTCCTTGCTCCGCAGGGAGCCTGCTTCTCCCTCTGCCTCTGCCTGCCACTCTGTCTGCCTGTGCTCACGTGCGCTCTCTAACAAATAAATAAATAAAATCTTAAAAAAAAAAGTGAGATAGTGGAGACAGTAAATACAGTGGTAGGCTATTTGTTGAATGTCTAGTCCAACACATCAGCAAAGGACCAATCAATTCCTCCATTGTGCATAAACTACCTACACACACACACACAAACATTCTAGGAAAGTCTCATCCTCAAGGTCCAGAAACACTATTTTTATATCCCCAAATCTTCAAGGAAGTAATAGGTCTATCAACAGAAGTGATTACTGCAATAGTTTCTTAATCAAATTTTGTCACTCTGCTGAATATTCATCACTTTTTAAGATCATGCCTTTGATGAATTTTTAAAAAAATGAATTCATTACAAAGGAGCAGAAGGAATACCCTATGTGGCCTCCAGAAAATCATCCAAGTATTCCAAATTACACTTAAGAATTATCTTCTATTTGTGCTAGAGTTGAGGAGATAAATAAATCAGCTTTTTTTTTGTTTCCTTCTTGTGTCAAAAACTAATTAACACATAAGACCGAAGAATCAAACAGATAAGGTTAAAAATATCATCTTTGTTACTTCAAGATTGAACTGCAGAATGAAACTGAATGTATGGCAATAATGGATCCACCAAAACCTCTTCCCTAACAACACATTCAAGAATGCAGCTTCCCACTTGCAGGTGGAAATCATTTCCTGGGGAACTCGTCACATGTAGTTTGTAAGAGTGTGTGAGTCCTTTGGACAAATTGAGTGAGGGGGGTGGGGAGAGAGAGAGAGGAGCTGTAGAGCCACATCTTGTTAGCTGTGTCTTCTGGGAGGCCAACTCTGAGACACAGAAATGCAAAACCTTTCAAGGACTGGGTAGTAAATCCTGTGAATGATAAAACAGGGAGGAAGTGGAATCTGGCCATGTGTGTGTATGTGATGTATGCACAGTGGAGGAATTGGTTGGTCCGATGTAGGTTGTTCAGAAAGGGACTTTGGCAGACAGGCTTTAGGTTACCAGTCATAATCCCTGTCTTTGGGAGCTACCGTGCATACAGTCTTTGCTGAAGTGTTGGTCTAGGCAGCCAGTTTTATGCCATGGCACCTGTCTTCCCTCTAAGTTGCCCAGCCCATTTTGACTCAGTGCCTACTTGTAGAATCACTCACTGTTGTAGTCTCACCTATCGCCCCTCAGTTCACCCAGAAGATTGCAGTTTCAGTGAACAGTTACTTGTTCCCTTACTCACCAGATGCTTCTTAACTTGAGTGTCTGTATTTTCCCGACTAAGGGCATTCTCTGGCTATATGCTAGGTACACTTGTGAGGTAGGCCAGAAGTACCAGGAAATTTATTGCCCTAGGGATGTCTCCTGATTAATAAAGGACAGAAGTTGGTGGGTACATCCCCAATTTCCTCACTCTCTTGGAGGGACAGTTCTTTTTTTTTTAAGATTATATTTATTTGTCAGAGAGAGAGAGAGAGAGAGAGAGAGAACACAAGTGAGGGAGGTGGCAGGCAGAGGGAGAAGCAGGCTCCCCGCTAAGCAAGGACCTCGATGCAGGACTCCATCCCAGGACCCTGGCATCATAACCTGAGCCAAAGACAGACGCTTAATTGACTGAGCCACCCAGGCATCCCTGGAGGGACAGTTCTGTAGTGTGATCTACAGAGTCTTTCAGAGGGTCCCCAGCAGAATTGAGTTCCATAGCAATAACCCACTTATTAGCAATTCTTTTTCTTCTTTTAAAAACTTTTTATTTAAATTCAATTAGCCAACGTATAATACATCATTAGTTTCAGATGTAGTATTCAATAATTTATTAGTTGCGTATAACATGGCATGTTGTATATAACATGGCACATGACAGCATGTGCCCTCCTTAATACCCATCACCCAATTACCCTACCCGCCCCCCCCCCGCCACCTCCTCTCCAACAACCCTCAGTTTGTTTCCTAGAGTTAAGAGTCTCTCATGGGGGGCGCCTGGGTGGCTCAGTGGGTTAAAGCCTCTGCCTTCGGCTCAGGTCATGATCTCAGAGTCCTGGGATCGAGCCCGGCATCAGGCTCTCTGCTCAGCAGGGAGCTTGCTTCCCTTCCTCTCTCTCTGCCTGCCTCTCTGCCTACTTGTGATCTCTGTCTGTCAAATAAATAAATAAAATATTTATTTTTAAAAAAAGTCTCTCATGGTTTTTCTCCTCTCTGATGACTTCCCATTCAGTTTTCCCTCACTTACCCTATTATCCTCTGTGTTGTTTCTTATATTCCAGATATGAGTGAAACCATATTATAACTGTTTTTCTCTGTTTGACTTACTTCACTCAGCATAATACCCTCCAGTTCCATCCACATTGATGTAAATGATAAGTACCCATCCTTTCAGATGGCTGAGTGACATTAGCATTGTGTGTGTGTGTCATATATCCTTTATCCATTCTTCTGTCAATGGACACCTCAGCTCTGTCCATGGTTTGGCTATTGTGGACATTGCTGCTATGAACACTGGGGTGTAGGTGCCCTTTTGGATCACTATATTTGTATCTTTGGGTTAAATACCTAGTAATGCAATTGCTGGCTTATAGAATAGCTCTATTTTTGACTTCTTGAGGAACCTCCATACTGTTTTCCAGAGTGGGTGCACCAACTTGTGTTCCCACCAACAATGTAAGAGGGTTCACCTTTCTCCACATCATCTCCAACACTTGTTGTTTCCTATCTTGTTAATTTTAGCCATTCTTACTGGTGTAAGGTGGTATCTCATTGTGGTTTTGATTTGTATTTCCCTGCTGCCAAACGATGTTGAGCATTTTTTCATGTGTCTATTGGCCATTTTCATGTCTCTGTTGGAGAAATTTCTATTCATATTTTCTGCCCATTTCTTCACTGGATTCTTTGTTTTTTCGGGGGGGGTGTTGAGTTTGATAAGTTATTTATAGATCGTGGCTACTAGCCCTTTATCTAATATGTCATTTGCAAATATCTTCTTGCATACTGTATGTTGCCTTTTAGTTTTGTTGACGGTTTCATTTGCTGTGCAGAGACTTTCTATCTTGACAAAGTCCCAATATCATGTTTCCTTTTGTTTCCCTTGCCGTAGAGAAGTGTCTAGCTAGGAGTTACTGAGGCGAGGCTGAAGAGGTTGCTGCCTGTGTTCTCCTCTAGGATTTTGATGCATTCCTATCTCACATTTAGGTCTTTCAACCATTTTGAGTTTATCTTTGTGTATAGTGTAAAAAAAAAAAAAAGACCAGTTTCATTCTTCTACATGTAGCTGTCCAATATTCCCAGCACCATTTATTGAACAGGCTGTCTTTTTTCCACTGGACATTCTTTCCTGCTTTGTTGAAGATTAGTTGACCAAAGAGTTGAGGGTCCATTTCTGGGTCCTTTATTCTGTTCCATTGATCTGTGTGTCTGTTTTTGTGCTAGTACCATACTTTCTTGATGATTACAGCTTTGTAATATAGGTTGAAGTCTGGCATTGTAATGTCCCCAGCTTTGATTTTCTTTTTCAATATTCCTTTGGCTATTTGGGGTCTTTTCTGGTTCTATACAAACTTCATAGATTATTTGTTCCTGCTCTGTGAAAAATGATGATATTTTGATAGGGATTGCACTGAATGTGTAGATTGCTCTGGATAGCATACATATTTTAACAATATTTTTTGTTCCAGTTCATGAGCATGGAATGTTTTTCCATTTCATTGTGTCTTCCTCAAATTCTTTAATAAATGTTCCATAGTTTTTAGAGTATAGATCATTTACTTCTTTGGTTACGTTTACTCCTACATATCTCGTGATTTTTGGTGCAATTGTAAATGAGATTGATTCCTTAATTTCACTTTCTTCTGTCTCACTGTGTATAAAATGCAACAGATTTCTGTGCCTTGATTTTATATCCTGCTACATTGCTGAATTCCTATATGAGTTCTAGCAATTTTCGGGTGGAGTCTTTCAGGTTTTTTTCCTGAAGTACCATGTCATCTGTGATGAGTGAGAGTTTGACTTCTTCCTTGCCAATTTGAATGCTTTTTATTTCTTTTTGTTGTCTGATTGCTGAGGCCAGGACTTCTAATACTATCTTGAACAACAGTGGCGAGAGTGTTGTTTTCCTGACCTTAAGGGAAAAACTCTCAGTTTTTCCCTATTGAAAATGATATTCGGGGCGCCTGGGTGGCTCAGTGGGTTAAAGCCTCGATTTTGACTCAGGTCACGATCCCAGGGTCCTGGGATGGAGCCCCACATTGGGCCCTCTGCTCAGCAGGGAGCCTGTTTTCTCCTCTCTCTCTGCCTGCCTCTCTGCCTACATGTGATCTCTGTCAAATAAATAAATAAAATCTTAAAAAAAAAGAAAACAATATTCACTGTGGGCTTTTCATAGATGGCGTTCGTGATATTGAGGTATGTTCCCTCTCTCCATACACTGTGGCGAGTTTTAATCAAGAAAGTATGCTATATATTGTCAAATGCTCTTTTGCATCAATTGAGAGGATCATATGGCTCTTGTCCTTTCTTTTATCAATGTGATGTATCACACTGATTGATTTGTGAATATTGAACCACTCTTGCAGTCCAGGAATAACTCCCACTTGTTGGTGGTGAATAATCCTTTTAATCTACCATTGGTTAAAATATTGGTGAGAATTTTTGCATCCATGTTCCTCAGGGATATTGGTCTGTAATTCTCTTTTTGATGGTGTCTTTGTTTGGTTTTGGGATCAAGGTAATGCTGGCCTCATAGAATAAGTATGGAAGTTTTCCTTCTACGTCTATGTTTTTGAAGCAGCTTCAGTGGAGTAGGTATTATTTCTCCTTTAAATGTTTGATAGAATTCCCCTGGGAAGCCATCTGGCCCTGGACTCTTGTTTTTGGGGGGAGGTTTTTGATTACTGCTTCAATTTCCTCGCTGGTTATTGGTCTGTTCAGACTTTCTATTTCTCATGTTTCAGTTTTGGTAGTTTATCAGTTTCCAGAAATGCATCAATTTCTACTATATTGCCTGATTTGTTGCATATAGTTGCTCATAATATGTTCTTAAAATTGTATTTCCTTGGTGTTGGTCATGATCTCTCCCTTTTCCTTCATGATTTTATTAATTTGGGTCTTTTCTCTTTCTTTTTGGTAAGTCTGACCAGAGGTTTATCAATCTTATTCTTTCAAAGAATCAACTACTAGTTTTGTTGATCTGTTCTAACATTCTTTTGGTTTCTATTTCATTGACTTCTGCTCTAATCTTTATTATTTCTCTTCTCCTGCTTGATTTAGGTTTTATTTGCTGTTCTTTCTCTAGCTCCTTTAGGTATAAGGTTAGCTTGTGTATTTGAGGTGTTTCTTAATTTTTTAAGAGAGGCTTGTATTACAATGTACTTCCCTCTTAGGACCACCTTTACTGATCCCAAAGGTTTTGAATAGTTGTGTTTTCATTTTCATTAGTTTCAATGAATTTTTAAAATTATTCTTTAATTTTCTGGTTGATCCATTCATTTTTAGTAGGATGCTCTTTAACTTCCATGTGTTTGAGTTCCTTCCAGATTTTCTCTTGTGATTGAGTTCAAAACACTGTGGTCTGAAAATATTTGAGAAATAATTCCAGTCTTTTGGCATTGGTTGAGACCTGATTTGTGACCCAGTATGGGATCTGTTCTGGAGAATGTTCCATGTGCACTCAAGAAGAATGTGTACTCTGTTGCTTTAGGATGGAGTGCTCTGTATATATCTGTGAAGTCCATCTGGTCCAGTGTGTCATTCAAAGCGCTTGTTTCCTTGTTGATCTTCTGCTTAGATGATTTGTCCATTGCTGTGAGTGGACTGTTGAAGTCCCCTACTATTCTTGTAATATTATCAATGTGTTTCTTTAATATGGTTATTAATTGATTTATATAAGTAGCTGCTCCCAAGTTGGGGCATAAATATTTATAATTGTTAGATCTTCTTGTTGTAGACCCGTAAGTATGATATAGTGGCCATCTTTATCCCTTACTACAATCTTTGGTTTGAAATCTAATTTGTCTGTTATGAGAATTGTTACCTCAGCTTTATTTTGAGGTCCATTAGTGTGGTAAATTGTTCTCTACCCCCTCACTTTCAGTCTGGGGGTGCCTTTTTGTCTAAAATGAGTCTCTTGTGGGCAACATATGGATGGGTCTTGCTTTTTTATCCAGTCTGATATCTTATGTCTTTTGATGGGAGCATTTAGCCCATTTACATTCAGAGTAACTACCAAAAGATATGAATTTAGTACCATTTTATCGTCTGTAAAGTCTCTCTTTCTGTAGATTGTCTCAGTTTCCTTCTGGTCTATGTTACTCTTGGGCTCTCTCTTCACTTACAGGATCCCCCTTAATATTTCTTGCAGGGCTGGCTTGGTGGTCACATATTCTTTCCATTTCTGTTTGTCATAGAATCTCTTTATCTCTCCTTCCATTACAAATGAAAGCCTTGCTGGATAAAGTATTCTTGGCTATATGTGTTTCTCATTTAGTACCCTGAAGATAACATGCCAGCCCTTTCTGGCTTGTTGGGTCTCTGTGGATAGGTCTGATGCCAGTCTAATATTCCTGCCCCTGTAGGTTAAGAAACTTTTGTCTCAAGCTGCTTTCAGTATTTTCTCTTTCTCTCTGAAACTTGCAAGCTTCACTACTATGCATCGGGTGTTGATCTATTTTTATTAATTTTGGGAGGGGTCCTCTCTACCTCTTGGACTTGAACGCCTGTCTTCATCCCCAGATTAGGGAAGTTCTCAGCTATGATTTGCTCAAATATACCTTCTGGCCCTCTTGTTCTTCTCCCTCAGGGACTCCAATAATTCTACTATTGTTTTGTTTTATGGCATCTCTGTTTTCCTGAAACCTCCCCTCAGGATCCATTAGTTGTTTTTCTCTCTTTACCTCAGCTTCCTTCCTTTCCATCAACTTGTCTTCTATGTCATCACTTACTCCCTCTCCTGCCTCATTTACCCTGTTAGAGCATCCAATTTAGAATGCATGTCAGTTAGAGCATTTTTAATTTTGGCCTGATTACATCTCATTTCTGCACTAAGAGACTCTCTAGTGTCTTTTATGCTTTTTTCAAGCCCAGCTAGTAACTTTATAATCATTATCCTGAAGTCCAGCTCTGACATTTTACTTATATCCAAATTGATTAGATCTGTGGCAGAATATTAGTTCTGGTTCTTTCTTTTGTTGTGAATTCCTCCCTCTATTCATTTTGTCCAGAGAAGAATGGATGACTGAGTATGCAGAATCAAAAATATCAACAATGACCCAAGCAAAATTCACACTAGAGAAATCCAAAGAGGTCAGAAACCAGAAAAGAAAAGACAAAAAGAAAAAAAAAAGGGAAAGAAAAAAGTGTGTGGGGGGTGGGGGAATAAATTTCACAGGATGGACAAAACAAGGTGATCCACTTGGTCCTGAGTGTATTTTGGTCTGTGTCTTAGAAGACACTAAATCCAAAAATTGTAAAGAAAGCAAAACTTATATAAATACAAAAATAAAATTGAATAGAGAGAAAGGAAGCCAAAAATGAATATGTCTATAAAATGTAAATGTAAAAAATGAAAGTTAAAAAAGGACTTAAAAGAGAAAGAGTTGATAAAATAAGAAAATAGTTGAGGAAAAAAAGAGAAAAAAGAAATGGAAATTTTAAACTGAAAGATAAATGAATCATGAGAAAAAAACCTCAAATTCTATATACTATTTTCCCCTAGTGCTGGAGTTTTATAGTCCTGTGTGGCCTGTAAACTTGCTATTCACATATTATTCCAGCTGGTCTTCTAGGGGAGGGTCTGCTGCACTGATTCTCAAGTATCTTTGCCTGGGCAGAGTTGGACCGTCCCTTGCCAGGAGGCTGGACTCAGTGTAAGCTGTTTTTGTTGCTCTGTGTGGCTTTTGTTCCCTGAAGGCTTTCCCACCTCTTTAGAGGATCAAAATAAAAGTTGTCCTGCTTTGGTCTCCAGCCCCGGAACCAAAAGATCATAGTCCTCTTGCTTTAGTAAATCCTCAGGGATAAGCTGTCTTCACTTTTGTGTGCACTAAACTCTGCAGACTTGTGTGGTGTGTGCCCAGACTGATCCTCCTGGGGAAAGATGGAGGGTCGCTGCTTTCCTGTCTTTTGCAGGGCTCCTGCACTGAGAGCTGTCCCCTAGTCACGCATGCACCTGCTCCACTCCTCCCAGGGGAAGGCAGAGGGTCCCTGCATTCCTGTCCTTTGCAGGGTCCTCACACAGAAAGCTGACACCAGATCAGGCTGCAGCTTGCAGGTTTATGGTGAACAGAGCTGAGAGCCCCCTCCCGAGCTTGCTGACCATAACCAGTTTCCCTGCTCCAGAGCTTCGGAACTCCACCAGTTCAGGCACCCCCATTCTTTCTCCGACTCTGGGTATCCTGAGACTATACTGTCCCACCGAGGAGGATTCTGCCCTGCTTCACCAAGTGAGCACCTCCAGACGGGGATGTCTCTCACTAGAGCAGATTTCTAAGGGTTCTGATTTTGTGCTCTGGGACTACATCACTTTCTATAAAGTGACTTATGGAGGCTCCCTCCCACCACCATTCATCTTCTGATATATCCCCTCAGATTCACTTCTCTGTCCCTCCTACTTCTCAAAAAGTGGTCGCTTTTTTGAGAAGTAGGAGGTCGCTACTGGTAGAGTTACAGCAATTTTCTTCTTACAGCTCAGATTAAATTCATGGGTGGTCAGAATTATTTGATAGTTATCTACCTAAATTCAAAGGATCAGATGAAATGAGGTCCCCTACTCTTCCACCAACTTGCTTCACTTCTCTCAACAAATCTTTTCCTGGTTTCCCCATTCTTTTCCCTTTCTATGCTTCCCAGTATCACTCTGAAAATTACTTCTACACAAACCCTTTTCTCAGGATCTACTTTTGGGAGAACTCAAATTAAGACACCATCCCTGGTCCTATCAGACTTTCCTTAGGAAATTAAAAAAAAAATGAGTTGGTGAGAAACAGAAAGAAGCAGACATACAGAGTGCAGATAAGTCAAAGAAGTTATGGAGCTTTATGGTAAAGAAGCAGGAACTCTTATGTCTGTCTCCAGAAAGGCCTTGAATACAGAACAAGTCTCTAGTTACAGCTCCTAGGAGACCCAGTCCCATGCCCATGAGCTTGCCTGCTGCTAGTTTAAGTATGTTTCTGTTCCTTGCAAGCTAAATAGCCTTCACTTGACCAGAATGCCAAATAAATTCAAGCTTGCTCCAAATATGTCTCTTCATATCAGATTATTTTCATTTGTAATGGAGAAACTGGGACAGCTTGTAGTTTCATCATTAATGACAGTCCTTACCATAACATAAGATGTGGTAGAAGCTCTGGTCCCAGCAGCGACTCATTATTAAATAATTCTGAAGTTTAAAAGGTAGTCCTGGAAACATTTGTGTAGAGAACAATGTGTTCATTTAATTTGATTCTTGTTATTTCCAAACAGGCCCTGGAGAGGGTAGAATATCTTATTTCAAATCCCATAGTCCCATATGACTTTACTTTTTTTAGACAGCTTGGTGATCACTAATTAAGCATATTTCTTTCAAGTCAATTTTAAAAAAATATTCTGTTATTCCAGCTTAGTAAGAGAAAGTGCAGGGCATAGGAGTGGGTGGCAGGTAGGACTTCCACCAGAGTGAGATTTCCCCTCTGAGGAAGACAAACACAACCATGTTTTTAAAAATCCCTTCTATTCTAATTACCTCAGCAGAGGAGAGAGAAGAAGAACTGAGTGGAAAAAGGAGATCCCTGAAACTACAGTCAGATCCTTGGAAAATACATTCCTTGGGTCATTATTATTGCCTATTCCATAAGTCAGCTGAAATAGATAAAATTAGGCTTGTTAGCAAATATCTCCACAACCAATCAATAAAGAGCTCAGGTTGTACAGACCAGTTTCATCCAGCTTGAGTGCTTTTGGATTTTGAGATAATGATTTGTGAGTTCCTATCCTCTAAAGGGATATCTACATAGTACTGGCTTCCTAGGAAAAAAAAAACTCAGCAGGCCCCAACAAGGACTGCCATGCAAACATTGCAGACTGCATAGTTTGGCAAGAGAAGGAGGACTGCAAAAACTATACAGTCTGAGACCCTTGGCATGGGCCCTAGCTTCAGGGCTGAATCACACTGGCTGGCACTGCAGAGAACCATATTTAACCTTATTTCATGCCAAGTCGTTATCTAGTGCAGGTCACAGAGGGATTTTAGGTACCTCCTTAACGTAAACTTTCTTGCTCCTCATGTTGTGCTGAACTATCCTGCTAAGAAACCTGGAAGACCCCCACTTAGCTAAATGTCAAAGATGTTACTACCAATAATGGATAAACCAATACCATGGACACCTGGGTGGCCAAGAAAAGCTAAGGACTAGTCCATATTAAAGAAGGCTAAATACTCTAGTTTCTCTTCAGATCATATAAATCTTTCATCTTTTAAAGGAGGCTAGAGGGACATGACAACTACATGCAATGCATAAACCTGGATTGGATCTGGGGAAAAAAAAACTTCCCAACAGTCATTATTATGATGATTGGTGAAAATTGATATGGACTGTATATTATATGATAAATAACATTATATTGTTAAAAAACAAAATTCAACCAAGTAAATTTGAAGATCTAGTTGACTTTTTAAAATGATTAATAAATTGGGCAGCATCCCATCTAACAAGTAGAGTAGAACTCTGAGGAGTTGTACAAAAAGGAAGGTTGTTACAGGATGGAGGGTGGGGAAATAAAGTTATTAGGAAAAGAAAAGATTTGTTCCAGCAAGGTAGCTTTCTCTTAGGATGAAGAACAAGGAACCTTATCATGCTGATTACCTCATCTTATTGCAGGGGGGGAGGGGGAGATGGGAGAGGGATAGAGAGGGTCCATGTTTAGACCAAAGATCTAATTCATTTCATCCACAAAGTAAAGACAACACAACTGAGGTATGTAGAATATCAGTGCATCTGACAGATTATCTCACAAAACTACATTTCTGAAGGAAACTGAAATTACAATTACAGTAGGTATTACACAGCAATCTGGTGGCTTGGACTCAAGTGCCACCATTTTGGGGATGTGGTTTTCTTTTTAGCAATATTAATGTCAGTATTCCTGAATTTGATACTTATACTACAGTTTTGTAAGAGAATTTCCTTGCTCTTAGGATATATATGGTGAAGTGAATTAAGCTGCATCCATCTGCCTCTTCAACCTGAAATAATTCAGCATGTGTATGTGTGAGTGTATGTCCCCATCCATGTGTGTATACAAGGTAGGGGTGAAAAAAACTTCCTTCTACCCTTCTAGTTTCTTTGGCTGGTCTAACAGTTAAATTGACTTAAGACAGATTAACAGAAGAAAAATAAAGAAAAGTTTAATAACATATACACTTCCTATATACATGGGAGAGGGTCAAGAAAACTAAGTTACTCTCTAAAATGGCTGAAGCCATCACCTTAAATAACATCTCCGGCTAAAGACAAAAGATGTTGGGGAAAGGAGAATCTAGTTATGGAAGGTTACAAAACAAAGCAGCATAATCAAGGTTATGGTTGTTATGCAAATTTAGGTCATTGCCTTTTCCACTGAAAAGAGTTTCTAGAGATTGAGTCACTTCCTCTTACTGGTACAAAGAGGGAAACACACTTACAAATGGAGATTTCCCTTATACATATAAATGTCTCTTTCAAAAGGGTACCATCCACTAGGTTTTCCAAGCTTCTCCTCTGTTCACAGTTTCTTAAAAATAATTAGCCTAAAATAATCCTTATGCTTAAGAGACATATTCTTAGGGGGTGGCAAATCCTGCTCCTCTATAGTACAAACACATATAATGCATATGTGGAAAAATGTTAACAACTGATATAACTAAATAAAAGGTAAAGGTAGGGAGTTATTTGTACTTTATAAGCAAATTTTTCATAAGTTTTGAGTTATTTCTCAATAAAAATTGTAAATACCAATTTTTTATTAAAAACATAGGTTTTTAAATTTAATTTTTATTTTAAATCACATATAGTTAATACACAGTGTTATATTGGTTTCTGGCATACAATATAGTGACTCAACAATTCTACATATTTCTCAGTGCTCATCACTATAAGTGTACTCTTAATCTCCTTCACCTATTCTACCCATCTCTCCCCTCACCTTTCCTCTGCCAACTACCAGAGGGGAGGGGAGGTTCTCTATAGTTAAGAGTCTGTTTTTTGGGTTTTCTCCTTTTTTATATGTTTTTTTTTGTTTCTTAAATTCCAGATATGAGTGAAATCATATGGTATTTGTCTTTTTCTGATTGACTTATTTCTCTTAACATAATGCCCTCCCTATTTCCATCCATGTTTGCAAATGGCAAGAGTTCATTCTTTTTTATGACTTATATTCCATTTAAATACCCTAATGCTACTATAAAGTGGAAAGAGAATGGGTCTGAGGAAACTTGAGAACTCCTAGGTCCACCAAAAAATAACTGAGCATTGTGAGATAAAGCCACTAAATCACTCTGAGACTCAGTTTTCTATAAAATGATTGAGCTGGTCTAGGTAATCTCCAGGATGAGTTCTTGTTCTCACACTTGACAGGACTTTTTTTTTTTTTTTTGAACATCTTTTTATTTTTTTTAATTTAAGCTTTTTTATTTAAACATATAATGTAACCCCACCACCCTCTCCCAACCCCC
>RCUC01042155.1:0-11620 GCA_003697995.1 Taxidea taxus jeffersonii
CTGAGGGCTGTCTGCTCAGCAGGGAGCCTGCTTCTCCCCTCTCTCTCTCTGCCTGCCTCTCTGCCTACTTGTGATCTCTGTCTGTCAAATAAATAAATAAAATCTTTAAAAAAAAATTAAGTCAGCTGATTGTAGATGTTAACCTCATCTACAGAACGTCTTCACTGCAGCACCTAGATTAAATAACTGGGTACCGGGGCACCTGGGTGGTTCAGTTGTTTAAGTGTCTGACTTTGGCTCAGGTCATGATCTTGGGGTCCTGACATGAAGCCCCATGTCAAGCCTCCCTGCCCATCGGGGAGTCTCCTTGTCCCTCTCCTCTGGCCCTCCCCCCTCAAATAAATAAAATCTGGGCACCTGGGTGGCTCAATTGTTGGGCTTCTGCCTTTGACCCAGGTCATGGTTCCAGAGTCCTGCTCAGAAGGAGGCCTGCTTCTCCCTCTCCCACTCCTGCTTGTGTTTCCTCTGTCACTGTCTGTCTCTGTCAAATAAATAAATAAAATAATGCTTGGGTGGCTCAGTGGGTTAAAGCCTCTGCCTTCCGCTCAGGTCATGATTCCAGGGTCCTGGGATTAAGCCCCGCATTGGGCTCTCTGCTCAGCAGGGAGCCTGCTTCCCTTCCTCTCTCTCTGCCTGTCTCTCTGCCTACTTGTGATCTCTGTCAAATAAATAAATAAAATATTAAAAATAAATAAATAAATAAATAACTGGGTACTATAAGCTAGCCAAGTTGAAACACACAAATTCACCATCACACAAGTATTCTGGTTTTCTTCCAGCCCTAAACCTGTTTGAAAGAGATGCTGAACTGGGGATATAAGTTAGGTTACTAGAGAGAGGGGCTACACTGGGGGTAGGAACAAGGCCTGATTGCAAGCTCTCTTCATAAAACAAGAGCTCTGAAACCTTATTAGGTGCCAGATAGGATTTCTAAGTACTTTGCATGTAATAAGTCATTCAATTATCACAGCAAACTTCCGAGGTGAGTACTATGACCATCCCCAGCTTGCAAATTGGGAAACTAAGTAAGGTGTGGAGAGAGGGGGTAACTGTTGCAATGTCACAAAACTTGAAGAGGCCTGGCATGAAACCATACAGTCTGGTTCCAGAACCTGCTGTCCTGAGACCCTCTGGTACCTTAGGTGCAGATATATCTCTTCCAAGCAACATCATGTTTACTGATTTGCTTATCCCGGACTCTGGGAAGAGGATGCCCCACACATCAGATGAACATCCCTGCCACTAGAAAGTGCTATACTCCCAAGTACATTGGCACAACAGTACAGACACTGGGCTCTAGTGAGTGCAGGGAGTTGGAGACACAGGGGACTACTGGCAAACAGAGGCTCTGGGTCTACGAAGCTAGGGCCAGATCCTGAAGACCTCGCCAGTGTCCTCCTGCCACCCCTTGAGGTTGATGGACACCCTTCCTGCCACTGCCCCATCCTATGCAGGTCCTCCTTTAGAGGCCTTACCCAGTGTCCTAACTCTCCCTCCTCTCATACACCTCTGCTGGGCTAATTTTTATGATGATTCTAATTTGTTTTTCATAAGTATTTTGTAATTTTCACTTCGTTTTGTCATTTTTCCAAGGATAGTCCCTATGGCTTAGCTGTGGATTCAGGTCCTTGAGGTGAAGCTCCACTTTCCAACCTTTACCCCAGTTTTCACTCACCCCTCACCCTCTGCCACCCCCGTGGGCTTCCTCACCCCTTCATGCATTCCTGTGCTTGTTACAGTTCTGTCTACCTGGCAGAACTCTTAGCTCATAAAATCCTAGCATCTCTGAGGCCCACCTCAAGTTCTGCTTCCCCATTGTCATTCCAGGTGGAAAAGGTCTCCCATTTAAATCCCCACAGCTTTGTCACAACTTCTTTAAGGGACTTGCCATGTGAGGTGCTTGAATTTTCATCATAATATTGGGAAGTAAGTTTATTGATTTATCTATTTCGAATGGGTATGGTTGTATTCCAATAACACTTTATTTGCAAAAACAAGGCAGCATGCCAACTTCCAGAGTTTGCTAACGCCTGCCTCAGGCCTCTTCTGGCATCGGGAAAAATAGAAGGTCACCCTGACACTTATTTCTTCTCAACTTGTTACCCACCCTCACACCTCTGCCTCTATGAAGACAGCACCCTCCTACATGGGGATGGAGAACAGAAAGCAGACACCACCCATTTTGCCTGGTGGTTCTTCCAGGATTACATCAGAGCTCTGATGGGGATGGAGGCTGATGGATAGGGAACCCAACCCAAACCACCTGATTTCTTTTTAAAGTAGCAAGGCAGTGTGCACTGGGACATTTTACCCTCGAGAGGGTCAGTGCCCTTGGGAACTCAGGGAGGCATGTTTCATCCTATCCACAGTATCAGAAGTTCTTGGTGGGGGCACCTGGGTGGCTCAGTTGGTTAAGCGACTGCTTACAGCTTAGGTCATGGTCATGGAGTCATGGGATTGAGTCCAACATCAGGCTCCCAGCTCCACGGGGCAGTCCACTTCTCCCAATGACCTTCTTCCCTTTCATGCTCTCTCTCAAATAAATAAATAAAATCTTTAAAAAAAAAAAAAAGAAGCTCTTGGAGGGCAGCTGCTAATAAACCAAGGGTTCTCAATCTTTCTGATCTCAGGACTCCTCTACTCTCAATGATTTTAAAGGACTCCAAAGAGCTCTGTTTATACAAGTTTTAACTGTAGATATTTTTCATATTAAAATAAAAATGAAGGGGTGCCTGGGTTGCTCAGTGGGTTGGGCCTCTGTCTTTGGCTCAGGTCATGATCTTGGGCTCCTGGGATTGAGCCTGACATCGGGCTCTCTGCTCAGCAGGGAGCCTGCTTCCTCTCCACCCCCCGCCCTCCCCCACTTGCCTCTGCCTACTCGTGATCTCTACCTGTCAAATAAATAAATAAATAAATAAATCTTCTAAAAAAGATCAAAATGGAGAGACGCCTGGGTGGCTCAGTCAGTTAAGCATCTGCCTTCAGCTTGGGTCATGATCCCAGGGTCCTGGGATCGAGTTCCAAATCGGGCTCCCTGCTGGGCACGGATCCTGCTTCTCCTTCTGCCTGCTGCTCTCCCTGTTTGTACTCTCTCTCTCTCTGACAAATAAAATGAATAAAATCTTTTATTTTTATTTTTTAAAGATTTTATTTATTTATTTGACAGATCACAAATGGGCAGAGAGGCAGGCATGGCGGGGGGTGGGGGGAAGCAGGCTCCCCGCTGAGCAGAGAGCCCGATGCAGGGCTCCATTCCAGGACCCTGAGATCATGACCTGAGCTGAAGGCAGAGGCTTAACACACTGAGCCACCCAGGCACCCCTAAAATGAATAAAATCTTAAAAAAAAATAAAAATGGAGAGAATATCAACAGCGATAAAAAAATTATTTATTTATTTTTTATTGAGCATGGGGTGTCTTGAATATAATCCTTTGCCAAGGGGGAGTCATATAGTATCCAAGTTCCATTCAGTCACAACTGCTTTGATCTTTAAGTATGATCTCGAGGCACCTGGGTGGCTCAGTCGGTTAAGTGTCTGCCTCCGGATCAGGTCATGATCTCAGAGTCCTGGAATCAAGCCCCACCTCGGCAGGGAGTCTGCTTCTGCCCCTCCTTCTGCCCTACTCCTGCTCCTCTCTCTCTCTCAAATAAGTAAAATCTTATTGAATATGATCTTTTTTTAAATAATGATTTTCTTTCCTTAACTTTTTTGAAGATTTTATTTATTCATTTGATAGAGAGAGACACACACAGCAAGAAAGGGAACATAAGCAGGGAGAGTGGGAGAGGGAAAAGCAGGTTTCCCACTGAACAGGGAGCCTGATGTGGGGCTTGATCCTAGGACCCTGGGATCATGACCTGAGCTGAAGGCAGATGCTTAACAACTAAGCCACCTTGGCGCCCCTTGAATATGATCTTGATTAGATTTCAAGTTTGTGAACGCAGTACGTAGTCCCTGGTGGCAGACATAGAACCAAAAGAACTTTCTGCATCATGTCAGAGGGGAAGAAACAGTAAATAATGAGGAAGGGCTGAATAGTTTTCTAGTATTCATTGAAATTCGATTTCCTTCTTCCTATTACAGATAAAATGCCATGTAGTAATATCAAATATATGAATTTTAAGACTATGTCTTAGGAACAGAAACTTTTTATTCAGAAAAAGTTGAAGATAGGGATGCCTGGGTGGTTCAGTCATTAAGCATCTGCCTTTGGCTCAGGTCATGATCCCAGGGTCCCGGGGATCGAGCCCAACATCGGCCTCTCTGCTCAGCGGGGAGCCTGCTTCCCTCCCCCCCACCTGCCTCTCTGCCTACTTGTGATCTCTGTCAAATAAATAATAAAATCTTTTAAAAAAAGTAAAGAAACTAATAAAATATAGAAGGGTCTTAGTTGTCATTGTTAGAGAAAAGCAAAGAAAAAATCCAGGTAATCTAAATTGGACTTTGAAATGTGATTGGACATTTATATATTGAAATGATGTATCTAATATTCCAGACATTCACAATAAACTGAATAAACCGAATATCTTCCTAATCAAAAAAATTAAAACTGAGAAAATGTTAAAGAATTTATTAATTCATTAAAACAAGCCCATTGCATGTTAACATAAATAATATATTTTTTAAGGATTTTATTTATTTGAGAGGGACGTCTGGGTGGCTCAGGTGGTTAAGCCACTGCCTTTGGCTCAGGTCACGATCCCAGGGTCCTGGGATGCAGTCCCACAACGGGCTCCTTGCTCATCGGGGAGCCTGCTTCTGCCTTGCCCTGCTGTTCTCCCTGCTTGTGCTCGCTCTCTTGCTCTCTCTCTCTGACAAATAAATAAATAAAATCTTAAAAAGATAGATTTTATTTATTTCAGAGAGAGAGCACAAGCAGAGGGGAGGGGCAGAGTGAGAGGGAGAAGCAGACTCCCTGCCGAGTAGGGAGCCTGATACAGGACTCAGTCCAGGGACCCTGGGATCATGACCTGAGCCGAAGGCAGTCACTTAACCAACTGAGCCACCCAGGCGCCCCAAAAATACATTTTAGTAAAAGAAGCATATTTTCCAAAACAAACAAAATTTAACGACAAGAGTAACATTGTTTTATATTTTTATAAATCTCCTTGATACCTGGTTTAATAGAAGACAAGTGAATTCTCTTATCTTCTTTCTGTGGCGATACATGGCTTTGGTAAAGAAAACTAGGCCTCACACAGACATGTAGGAGATCCTCAAGCACCTCCTGAAAAGGGTCTCAGGGAGCCCCAAGGTCCTTGCAACACATTTTGGGAAAGGTAAAAGGAAAAGCAGTGAGTTGGGAATTAGAAGAACTGGATTCTCATTCTGGCTCCACCATTTAACCAAAGCATAACTTCATTCAAGATACTTAATCTCAGTTTTCTCATCTACAGAATGGGTATATCAGTAATTCTTCCCCCCAGAAGATTGTGTCCTGAGGATTAAGTGAGATAATATATTTAAAGTGCCTGGCATAGGGGCACCTGGGTGGCTCAGTGGGTTAAAGCCTCTGCCTTCAGCTCAGGTCATAATCTCTGGCTCCTGGGATGGAGCTCTGCAATGCTCTCTGCTCAGCAGGGAGCCTGCTCCCTCCCCAACCCCCCCCTTTCTCTACTTGTGATCTCTGTCTGTCAAATAAATAAGTAAAATCTTTAAAAAAATAAATAAAGTGTCTGGCATAGAGATAGGACTGAACAAATACTAGTCTGTTTAGGAGGGCTATTTTAGTGCTTTGAGGTGAGAGTGACTGCTGAAGATAGGACAGCATTAGGGGCCTGAAGACAGGGAAGGGGTGGAGTCTTCAACAGAAAGAAGAATCTAAACAAGCAGAAAGCCCAGGGGGAGGGCACAGGTCTTACACTCATTTTTTTTTAAGATTTTATTTATGTATTTGATAGAGTGAGAGAACACAAGCAGCAGGGATCAGCAGAGAGACTGGGACAAGCAGTCTCTCTGCTGAGTGGAGAGCCAGATGTGGAGCTCAATCCCAGGACCCTGGAACCATGACCTGAGCCAAAGGCAGATGCTTAACTGACTGAGCCACCCAGGCACTTTGGTTTTATACTCATTTAAAAAAATGTCTTCCCTATAATATAAACATGTTTATTACAGAAAATTTGGAAAATACCATTTTTTCCCCACATATCAAAGTCATTCTGTATGTACAGTTTGTAATTTATGTCAGAAGAGCATATCATTGAGCGCCCCTCCATGTTATTAAATTTTCTCTGGCTACATTGATTTTAATGGCTGCTTAAGATTTCATTGCATGGATGATTTATTTAACCATACCCCTATAGGATATCCAACTTGTTGTTTTACATTCTTTGTAATCATAAAAAAAATGCTACACTAAGCATTTCTCTTAATTAATCTTTGTCCTAGTTCGTGAAGATTGTCTAGAATAGCTTTCTAGAAGGAAAATTATAGATAATATGCCTTAAGGTTAAGATCAAAGGCTCCTGAGTTAGTTGACCTAAGTTTGCATCCAATCTAAACCCCTTCTTAGGGGGGCAACTCACTTTATCTTTCTGAGACCAAGAGAATAATACCTCCTACCTCACAGAGTTCTTATGAATGTAGAGTGCTTTTCATAGAACCTGTCACAAAATAAGGACTCAGTACGTTAGCTGTTTTTTTTTTTTAAGATTTTTTTTAAGTTTACTTATTGGACAGAGAGAGAGAGATCACAAGTACGCAAGGCAGCAGGCAGAGAGAGGGGGAAGCAGGCTCCCCACTGAGCAGAGAGCCCAATTCAGGGCTGGATCTCAGAACCCTGAGATCATGACCTGCGCGGAAGGCAGAGACTTAATCCACTGAGCCACCCAGGCACCGCATGTTAGCTGGTTTTATTATTACAAATCAAATCATATATTTCTTTTTTTTTTAGACACATTTATTTTTTATTTTTTTTATTTGTCAGAGAGAGAGAGAGAGCGAGCACAGGCAGACAGAGTGGTAGGCAGAGGCAGAGGGAGAAGCAGGCTCCGTGCGGAGCAAGGAGCCTGATGTGGGACTCCATCCCAGGACGCTGGGATCATGACCTGAGCTGAAGGCAGCCGCTTAACCAACTGAGCCACCCAGGCGTCCCTCAAATCATATATTTCATCACAAACATGTATACACATATAACTCGTCTGTTTCTGGGCTACTCGTTTAGCTCTTTTAGTCTCTCTATTCTTAAACCAACTGCACACTGTTGCCCTTTATTCATTTATCTATTGCTTATTTCATAAGGAGTTTAAGGTAAAGGGCTTAAAATATAGAGTCAGTTCCTTCTCCTTTCTCCTCCTTTTTTGAATTTTCTTTGCTTTTCTTGTCTGATTTTTATTACAAATGAATAGTAGAATCATTTTATCAAGTAACAAAAGATTCCATCAGAGTTGTGATTGAATGTTGTAAAAGTGAGAAATTAATTTAGTAAGAATTGACATCTTTATAAGATTTTTTTTTAAGAACATGGCTTATCTCTCCATTTTATTTCTGTCTTTCAGTTTTTCTCTCAGCAAAAGTTTGTAATTTTCTTTATATATGTTCTTCACATTTTTCAGGAAGGTTCTAGCTAAGTATTTTATAGCGGTGTTCTTGTTATCATTGTGAATGAGGAAAAAACTAATCACAGTATTGAAGACTTATTATGTGCAGGGTAGGTTCTGAATGCTTTACTATTTTTAACTAATTTAAACTTAACTAATCCTGGGGTGCCTGGATGGCTTAAATTTTTTGAGCACCTGCTTTCGGGTCAGGTCATGATCCCAGAGTCCTGGGATCGAGCCCCTTATCAGGCTCCCTGCTCGGCTTGCTTCTCCCTCTCCGACTCCCCCACTTGTGTTCCCTCTCTCACTGTCTCTTTCTCTGGCAGATAAAGAAATAAAATCTTTAAAAAAAACACAACAAAACTTAACTAATCCTCTTAACAGTTTTATGAGATAAGAAGTATTATTTACATTCCCATTTTATGGACGAGGAAACTGAGGCCAGAGAGGTTATGTTCATGTAGTTAGTAAGTGGATGAACAGAGCTTTAACCATCTGGCTCCATAGTCCATTATCTTAACTATCATGTTATTGGGATATTTTTATTATGTCTTCTGACTTGTTATTCTCAGCATTTAAAAGGCTACAGATTTGTATTGTACTTGTCTTGTATCAAGTGGCTCTTCTGAATTCTGTTATTAATTCTCATTTTAAAATTGATTCTCAAAGGGGCACCTGGGTGGCTCAGTGGGTTAAGCCTCTGCCTTTGGCTCAGGTCATGATCTCAGAGTCCTGGGATCAAGCCCCACATTGGGCTCTCTGCTGAGCAGGGAGCCCTTTTTTTTTTCTCTCTTTGTGCCCTTTTTTCTGTCTTTTTATTTTTTCTATAAATCAAGAAAAAAAAAAAAAAAAAAAAAAAGAGCTTTAAAATTGATTCTCATGGATTCTCTATGTATACAATCATATCATCTGCAAAGTGATAAATTTGTCTCTCTTGCCAAAAGTTATAACCCTTTTTTAAAATTTCCAGATTTTTCACAATAATACTAAATGACATAGTGATGAGACTAGACATTCTTGTTTTTACATACATTGTTGACTTCATATATATACATACATGCATTTATATATGAAGAATATTAAGACTATTAGGAGTGTTTATAGCAAATGGAATTGATTTGCCATGTTCTGTTTGATTTTTTTTTTTTAAAGATTTTATTTATTTTTTTGACAGACAGAGATCACAGGTAGGCAGAGAGGCAGGCGGGAGGGGAGCAGGCTCCCTGCTGAGCAGAGAGCCCATGCCGGACTCCATCCCAGGACCCCGGGACCATGACCTGAGCTGGGACCATGACCTGAGCTGGGACCATGACCTGAGCCGGAGGCAGAGGCTTTAACCCACTGAGCCACCCAGGTGCCCCCTGTTTGGTGATTCTTAAAAATGATCAGATGTTTTTCTTGTTTGGCTTATTTTTGATCTTTTATATAAATAAATTTCTTCATACCTAATCTTAAGTCCCAACATTAAATGCCAATTGATTGTGGTATGTAATTATTATGTTAATATACTGCTGTCTTTTATGTGTTAAACTTAAATATTTTAGGATTTTTACATTTATATTCTTAAGTGAGATTGATCTATAGGGTTTTTTTGGGGCGAGGGGCTTCTTCTGACAGGTTTTGCTATTGGGTATGTTCTGGCTTTGTAAACAAATTGGGTAACTTTCCATCTTTTTCTGTGTTCCAGAACAGTTTCTACTTCCTATTCATTTTGACAGATAAACACTGTATAATAGAGCTGACAAGGAAGAGAATGCAAATCGGCACAGATTATTTTGCCTCAGTAACTCTGCCACTTTGGTAGCTGCAGGACAGCCTTGATTGTACAGAAGCAATTTGGAGCAGTAGGAGGGTCAAACGGGCCATTATTTTGGTGTTGAAGAGTCTAGCTGGCTGGGCAGGCACAGAGGTGAGTGAAGGGGCGCTGGGGAGGGAGGCAAGTGCTGAGGGAGGAGCTGAGTACCAGAGATGAAAGGAGTGTTTACAGTGGGCTGGAGGTGTTTAAACAAGGTCACAAACATAGGATCAGGTAAAAGAACTGGGCCTGGAGGTGAGGAATGTGAAGGGAATGGGGTGGAGGGGCAAGGGGAGAATTCTCTGCGAGAGGATACTCTTTCCTTTCCAGAAAAGTTTCCAAGGTTCTGCCTGTTGGTCACTGGCTCCTGTTGGATAACGTAACATTATTTCTCAAATCCCCAGAGTATTTGCCCCTCTGACCTACCATCTCCCTACCTTTTCATCTCAGCAAAGGCTCGCATCCAGTAGGCGTTCCAGTCAGTGACTTACATGCTTCTGAGCACAAGAGTTCAGCATGGAAGGCAGGGCAGAGGGAGGCTGAACAGAAGACAGACTTCTTCACCAACTATGACTTTACGAGGTGCTCTATTTCTTTTTCACTCCTTCGCTTCTGCTTCTCCCTGGCTCATTTAGGCAGACCCATAGTACCTGCTGTTTCTAGAAGTCACAAGGAAAGTGCTGTCGGAAAGGCGGGGGAACAATGCCTTATGGAATTACTGGGAACTGTTCAGCATCATGCTTGCCATAGAGCTGGGGCCATTTTAAAGAAAAAAAAAAAAAAAAAAAGACATCACAGACAAATGAAATTCACCCTTGTGAAGTTATTTTAAGGCCAGCCAGACATTCCAGGCTCTTTTTGCACAAGTTCTTTCAAAAATTATTTTAACCAATGGCAAAACTTATATTACTGTTTCATAGATATTCCTCCCTCACTCTTACCCATGGATGGGTTAGTTAACAACCAACAGAGCAGCCACCAGCTTGACATCAGGAGGAAGATGCCAGGAGCACAGATGGTCCACAACCCAGATAATTAGCTTCTGAAGAAGAAACAACATCTAATAAGTCTTCTCTGAATGTAGAGTTTGGTTGGGCACAGCTGGAGCAGAGAACAAGTAGGCCTCCTCCAAACTCTCTTTTACCTCTTACAGTGTTGGTAGAGCATTCACCCACTTCCTGTGGACAGCCACCTACTCGTAAAACCTGCAGGGAAGAATTCCAAATAAATATTGTTGACACTCCACCCTAAAGGAGGGTCAGCATAACTCCCTACTCCTTAAGTATGGGATGCACATGGTGACTTCCTTCCAACAAGCACAGGATGGAAGGGGGTCGGGAGAGTGTAATTTTACAGTAGAGGAACCTGATAAACACTACTCTTGCCAGGTGATAAAGATCAGCATCAATAGTCATAAATTATGTTGATAGTACCTACAATTGTAGTGTCATTTCATAATTCAGAAATAAAGTGTCATTTCATAATGACACTTTATTTCTGGATCTTCCTCCCCAAACCCATAATCCCAGTCTCATCATGAGAAAACAATCAGACAGATTCCAGTAGAGGGGCATCCTATACTATGCCTGACCAGTATTTCTCAAAACAAGGAACAACTGAGAAACTTGACACAGCCCAGAAGAGCCGAGGAGACATTAGGTAAACACTAAGGAAATCTGTATAAACTATGGACTTTAGTAATTAAAAATGTATCAGCATTGGTCCATGAATTATAGTAAATGTACCATATAGTTAAGATGTTAGTAACAGAGAAACCTGTGGGGAGGCATACGGGAACTCCCTGCACTATCTGGGCAACTTTTGGGTAAATCCAAAGCTGTTTTAAGAAATAAAGCCTGGGGCACCTGGGTGGCTCAGTGGGTTAAGCCTCTGCCTTTGGCTCAGGTCATGATCTCAGGGTCCTGGGATCGGGTCCCACATTGGGCTCTCTGCTTGGCGGGGAGCCTGCTTCCTCCTTTCTCTCTGCCTACCTCTCTGTGTACTTGTGATCTCTGTCTGTCAAGTAAATAAATAAAATCTTAAAAAAAGAAAAAGAAATAAAGCCTGGCTGGCGCGGGAGAGGGGGGGGTGGTGGGGGTGGGGGTGGGGGTGGGGGTGGTGGTGGAGGGGTGGTGGTGGTGGTGGTGGTGGTGGTGGTGGTGCTGGTGGTGGTGGTGGTGCTGGTGCTGGTGGTGCTGGTGGTGCTGGTGGTGGTGGTGCTGGTGGTGCTGGTGGTGGTGCTGGTGGTGGTGCTGGTGGTGCTGGTGGTGGTGGTGGTGGTGGTG
>RCUC01042157.1:0-34315 GCA_003697995.1 Taxidea taxus jeffersonii
AAAAAATTCTTGATTTCTCCCCTTCTCCTGAAACTATCTCTACTATAAATACATTAACATTTTACATAGCTAGATGTTCATAAGACTTATTTTTCAACTTTAAATTTTAAAAGTTTAAACCAGGGCATGTTTGGTCCTGCTTACCTCATTTATTGTGTATTACATTGACACTTTTCAACTCAAAGTTTTCTACTGAACTTGGGTTTTTGTTTTACTTTACTTGATCTGTTCTTCATGTGATTGGAAAGTTTGGATTTCCTAGATCCATTCTCTGTACTGTGTTACATTTTTCCCATTTTGTAATCTTTTCTATTTTTTATTTTTATTTTTTTTAGTTTTTGATGTAGTGTTCAGTGATTCATTAGTTCCTTATAACACCCAGTGCTCATCACATCACATGCTCTCCTTAATGCCCATCACCCCACTCACCTCCCTTTCCACAGGCCTCAGTTTGTTTCTCCACATCAAGAGTCTTTCATGGTTTTCTCCCTCTCTGATTTCTTCCCATTCAGTTTTCCCTCCCTTCCACTATTATTCCTTATATTCCACATATAAATGAAACCATATGAAAAATTTCTTTCTCTGATTGACTTATTTCACTTAGCATAATACCCTCCAGTGCCATCCATGTCTCTATATATGGTAGGTAATCATTCTTTCTGATAGCTGAGTAATATTCCATTGCATATATGAACCACATCTTCTTTATTCATTCATCTGTTGAAGGACATCTTGGCTCCTTCTTCAGTTTGGCTATTGTAGACATTGATGCTATGAACATTGGGCTGCAGATGACCCTGATTTTCAATACATCTGTATTGCCAGGGTAAATACCCAGTAGTGCAATTTCTGCGTCATAGGGTAGCTCTATTTTTAACTTCTTGAGGAACCTCCATACTGTTTTCTAGAGTGGCTATACAGGCTTGCATTCCCACTAACAGTGTAGGAGAGTTTGCCTTTATTCACATCCTCATCAACATTTGTTGCTCCCTGACTTGTTAATTTTAGCCATTCTAGTTGGTGTAAGGTTGTATCTCACTGTGGTTTTGATTTGTATTTCCCTGATGGAAAGTGATGTGAAGCATTTTTTTAATGTGCCTGTCACGCATTTGTATGTCTTCTTTAGAGAAGTGTCTGTTCATGTCTTCTGTCCATTTCTTGACTGGATTATTTGGGTTTTGGCTATTGAGTTTGATAAGTTTTTTATAGATGCTGGATACCAGCCCATTATCTGTCATTTGCAAATATCTTCTCCCATTCCATAGGTTGCCATTTAGTTTTGTTGACTATTTCCTTTGCTGTTCAGAAGACATTTATTTTGATGAAGTCCCAATAGTTCATTTCTGCTTTTGTTTCCTTTGCCTTTGGAGACATGTCTTGCAAGATGTTTCTGCAGCTGAGGTCAAAGAAGTTACTGCCTGTGTTCTCCTCATGGATTTTGATGGATTACTGTGTCACATTTAGATCTTATATCCATTTTGAGTTTATCTTTGTGTATGAAAAAGAGAATGGTCCAGTTTCATTCTTATGCATGTGGCTATCCAATTTTCCCAGCATCATTTATTGTAGAGAAATTTCTCCATTGGATATTCTTTCCTGCTTTGTCAAAGATTAGTTGACCATAGAGTTGAGGGTCCATTTATGGGCTCTCTATTCTGTTCCATTAATCTTTGTGTCTGTTTTTGTGCCTGTACCATGCTGTCTTGATGATCAAAGCTTTGTAATATAGCTTGAAGCCAGGCATTGTGATGCCTCCAGCTTTGGTTTGCTTTTTCAATATTACTTTCTGGTTCCATACAAATTTTGTGATTGTTTGTGAACAATCCTAAATCCTAAATCCTCTGTGAACAATATTGATGGTATTTTGGTAGGGATTGCATTGAATGTGTAGATTGCACTGGGCAGCATAAACATTTTTCACAATGTTTATTCTTACAATCCATGAGCATGGAATGTTTTTCCATTCTTTTGTGTCTTGCTCAATTTTTTCATAAGTGTTATGTAGTTTCTAGACTATAGATCCTTTACCTCTTTGGATAGGTTTATTCCTAGGTATTTCATGATTTTTGGTGCAATTGTAAATGGGATCAACTCTAATTTCTCTTTCTTCAGTCACATTGTTAGTATATAGAAATGCAACTGATTTCTGTGCATTGATTTTGTATCCTGTCACATTGCTGAATTTCTGTATGAGTTCTATCAGTTTTTGGGGTAGAGTCTTTGGGCTTTCCCTGTAAAGTATCACATCATCTGCAAAGAGAATGAGTTTGACTTCTTTGCCAGTTTGAATGCCTTATGTTTCTTTTTGTTGTCTCATTGCTGAGGCTAGGATTTCTAGTACTATGTTGAAGAATAGTGGTGAGAGTGTGCATCCATCTCGTGTTCCTGACCTTAAGAGGAAAAGCTCTGTTTTTCCCCATTGAGAATAATATTCAATGTGGGTTTTTCAGAGATGTCTTTTATGGTATTGAGGTATGTTCCTTGTATCTCTATATGCTGGAGGATTTTTATTAAGAAGGGATGTTGTCAAATGCATTTTCTGCATCAATTAAGAGAATCATATGGTTCTTGTCTCTTCTTTTATTAATGTTATCTTTCATGTTGATTGATTTGTGAATGTTGAACCAACCTTTCAGCCCAGGAATAAATCCTACCTGGTCGTGATGAATAATCATTTTAGTGTACTGTTGTATTTTGTTGTCTGGTATCTTGGTGAATATTTTGCCATTCATGTTCATCAGGTTTATTGGTCTGTAATTTTCCTTTTTGATGAGGTCTATGTCTGGTTTTGGAATCAAGGTCATGCTGGCATCGTAGAACAAGTTTGGAAGTTTTCCTTCCATTTCGTTTTTTGAAATAGCTTCAGCAGAATAGGTATGATTTTTTGAATTATGTGGAATTCCCCTGGGAAGCCATCTGGTCCTAGACTCTTGCTTTTGGGGAGGTTTTGATTACTCTCTCAATTTCCTTTCAGGCTATGGTTCTGTTCAGATTGTCTATTTCTTCCTGTTTCTGTCTTGGCAGTTTATAAGTTTCCAGGAATGTATTCATTTCTTCCAGGTTACCTAATCTGTTGGCATGCAGTTGCACATAATATGTTCTTACAATTATCTGTATCGCCTTGGTGTTGGTTGTGATTTCTCGCTTTTCACTCATGATTTTATTAACTTTTGTCATTTCTCTTTTCTTTTGGATAAGTCTGGCCAGAGGCTTATCAATTTCATTAATTCTTTCAATGAAACAACTTCTAATTTCATTGATCTGTTCTACTATTCTTCTGGTTTCTGTTTCTTTGATTTCTGATCTAATCTTCATTATTTCTCTTCTCCTACTTGATTTAGGCTTTACTTGTTGTTCTTTCTCCAGGTCCTTTATGTGTAAGGTTATCTTGTGTATTTGATATTTTTTGTAATGTTTTGAGAGAGGATTGTATTGCTATGTCCTTCTCTCTTAGGACCTTTGCTGTATCCCAGAGATTTTGAACCAATGTGTTTTCAGTCTCATTAGATTCCATGTATTTTTTAGTTTCCATGAATTAATCTTATTTAATTTCCTGGCTCTCTCATTTATCCTTTAGCAGGGTGCTCTTTAATTTCTAAGTGTTTGATTTCCTTCCAAATTTCCTTTTGTGATTGAGTTCAAGTTTTAAAGCATTGTGGTCTGAAAATATGAATGGCATAATCTCAATCTTTTGATATCCATTGAAACCTGATTTGTGACACAATATGTTATCTATTCTGGAGAAATTTCCAGGTGCACTCGAGAAGAATGAGTATTCTGTTCTTTTAAGATGGAATGTTCTGCATATATCTGTGAAGTCCATCTGGTCCAGTGTGTCATTCAAAGCCCTTGTTTCTTTGTTGATCTTCTGTTTAGGTGATATGTCCATTGTTGTACATGGGGTGTTTAAGTTCCCTCCTACTGATGTATTATTATCAATATGTTTCTTTACTTTGGTATTAATTGGCCTATATCATTGGCTGCTCCCATGTTGGGGGCATAAATATTTACAATTGTTAGATCTTCTTGTTGGATAGACACTTTACGTATGGTATAGTGTACCTCTACATCTCTTACTACAGTCTTTGGTTTAAAATCTAAATTGTCTGATAATGAGGATTGCTACCCCAACTTTCTTTTGTGGTCCATTAGCATAGTAAATTGTTCTCCACCCATTACTTTCATTCTGGAGGTGTCTTTAGGTCTTATAATATGAGTTACTTGTTGACAGCATATGGATGGTTCTAGTCTGATCCCCTGTGTCATTTAGATGGAGCATTTATTCATGTAAATTCAGAGTAATTATTGAAAGAGATGAATTTACTGCCATTGTATTGTCTGCAAAGTCTTTATTTCTATAGATTGTCTCTTTTTCTTTCTGGTTTCTGTCTGCCCAAGAAGCCCTTTATCTCTCCTTCCATTCTGAATGACAGCCTTGCTAGATAAAATATTCTTGGCTGCATGTTCTTCTCATTTAGTACAATGAAAATGTCTTGTCAGCCTATCTTGGCCTGCCAGGTTTCTATGGATAGGTCTGATATTATCCTGATGTTCCTCCCTCTGTATGTAAAGAATGTCCTCTCCTTGGCTGTGCTCAGGATAGCTTCTTTTCCTCTACAATTTGCAAGCTTCACTATTATATGTCGGGGTGTTGATTTATGTTTATTGATTTTGGGTGGGGTCCTCTCTGCCTCTTGAACATGAATGCTTGTTTCTTTCCCCAGAATAGGGAAGTTCTCATATATGATTTGCTCAAATATGCCTTCTGGTCCTTCTCTTTCCCCACCCCCTTGTTCACCCCAATAATTCTGACATTGGTTCATTTCAGGGCATCATTAATCTCTCAAAGCCTTTCTTTATGGGCTGTTAGTTGTCACTCTCTCTTTTCCTCAACTTCCTTTCCATCAGCCTGTCCTCTAGATCACTTATTCTCTCTTCTGCCTCATTCACCCAGCTGTTAGAGAATCCAATTTAGACTGCATCTCATTCATAGCATTTTTAAGTTCAGCTTGATTTGATCTCATTTCCTTTCTTAGAGATTCTGTATTGTTATTTATGCTTTTTTTCAAGCCTAGCTATTAATTTTATAATTGCTATTGTGAATTCCACCTCTGACATCTTATTTATATCCATATCAATTAGCTCTGTGGCAGAGAACATCGCCTCTGGTTCTTTCTTTGGTTGTGAATTCCTCCTTCTAGTCATTTTGCCCAGAGAAGGATGGGTGAAAAAAATGAGCAGAGTCCAAAATATCAACCACGACCCAAGCAAAGTACACCCTAGACAAATCCGAAGCAGTTGGAAACCACAGCAGAAAAGCAAACAAAACCAAAATGAAACAAGACAAAAGGGGGAGAGTGTAGAGAGTATAATCTCACAGAGTTCACAAAGCAGGGTGATTCACTTGTTTCTGATTGAATTTGTCTTGTGTTAGGAGACATTGCATCCCAAAACTGCAAAGAAAGCAAAACTTTATATATATATATTTTTTAATAAAGTCGAATAGAGTGAAAAAAGGACTAAAATGAAACCTATATCTATAAAATGTAGATGTAAAAGCTAAAAGCAACTTTAAAACATAAGTTGGTAAAATTAGAATCTAGTTGAAATATAGAAAAAGTGAAAAAAAACCAGAATTGGAAAATTTTTGACTGAAAGATAAATGAGTTGTGAGAAAACACCTGAAGCTCAATATACTATTTTCCCCTGTTGCTAGAGTTTTACAGTCTTGTAGGATCCATAAAGTTGTAGTCTACCTGTTCTTCCAGTATGTCTTCTGGGGGAGGGGCCTGCTGTGTGTTGCTTCTCAGGTGTCTTTGCCTGGGTGGAGTTGCCCCATGCCTTGTCAGGGGGCTGGGCTCAATGTTGCTTTTTTTTTTTTTTTTCCCTTGAGGTTGTCTGAGCTTCTTCAAATGATCAGCACAAAAATGTCTGTGACCAGATCTCTGGCCCAGAGCCAAAAGATCATGGTCTCCTCTCTTTAATAAACCCTTGGGGCAGTTTTCACTTTTTTGAGTACTAAACTCTACAGACTTGATGTGTGTGCCCACCGCAATCCTCACAGAGGCAGTCCCAGGGACCCATGAGTGTAGCTGCCCTTTGTGTCCTTGGGATGTGAGTAGTTGTGGGCTCATGCACACAGCCTGTTACACTGTTCTTGAGTCACAGCTGGGTGCTGCCCTGCTGTCCTTTCTGGACATTTCTACATTTTATAGATGTATCAGGGCCACCACCACCCCGATAACTGTTGCCCAGCGGTGGGTACAGCAGCTGTTTGGCCCCTCCAAGGGGATGGTAAACAGCCCACATGTTCCAGTCCTTTTCAGGATGTTCAGGCAAAGCAGTCACCCCAGTGTCCTGCCTCATGGATTATGACAGCCTGAGCTGAGAGTCCTTCCTGGGCTCCCTGACCATAACCAGTTTCCCACTCCACTGCTTGGGCAATCTCCCAGTTCACGTGCCCCCATTCATTCTGTGTCTTCTTGGATCCTGAGACCACAATGACCCACCTAGAATTCTGCCCTTTTCATTCCCTGAGCCCCATTGAGAAAGGGATGTTTCTCACTAGAGCAGATCTCTAAGGTTTCCAATTTGTGTTCCAATGTTATATAACTTTCCAGTAGCCAGCTCATGGAGTATCCTTCCTCTCTCTATTTCTCTTCCTCTATCTCCCTGCAGATTCATGACTCTGTACCACTAACCTTGCAAAAAGCAGTGATTTTCTACTTGTAAAGTTCCAGATATATTTCCATACATCTCACATTGAATTCATGGGTGTTCAGAATGGTTTGATAGATACCTAGCTAAATTCAAGGGACCAGATGAAATGAGGTCCCCTACTCTCCCACCACCTTGCCTCTTCAATTCATTTTGTAATAATTTTTTAGAAGTATTCTTGGACATGACTCTGACCTCTAAACAGTTGACCTCTAAACAAGCCCTCCAATATTATTTTCCACATCCACTACTGTACTCAAAGGAATTTTCTCAACCTTCACAAAATATATAACTTATCTCTGATGTGGGATGTATGTGGATAAAATGGAGCTAATTAAACCATAGTAAACACTGACCAACATGTAGTTCCTAAAAGGACTGAAATTGGTTTTTATAAGAATGAAGTTTTAAATGCCATAAACATGCCTTGTCTTTCTATTTTTTAATGTCTGCCTACTTGGTGGAAGAATTTTTTTTTTCTTATTCTTTTTTTTTTTTTTTTGACAGAGAACACAAGTAGGCAGAGAGGCAGGCGGGGAAGCAGGCTCCCTGCTGAGCAGAAAGCCCAATGCAGGACTTGATCCCAGGATCCTGAGATCATGACCTGAGCCAAAGGCAGAGACTTAACCCACTGAGCCACCCAGGTACCCCTTGGTGGAAGAATTTCTATATGGATGCCTTGAGCTTGGTGTGTTGCCAGCAGAAATAAGGTTGGCGGGATTTTGTCTACTTCACTTCATCTTGTTCCACTCCGTAATTTTGTTATGCTTAATTTCTTTCACTCTATCAAATACTCTGTTACAATAATTTTGATTTTAAGTAACAGAAAACACTGACTCAAACTAGCTCACATAAGGAGGAAACTTATTAACTCAAAACTGGAGGTCTAAATGTATGGTGAGCTCTGGCTATAATAGAAATCAATAGCTATTCAATTATTGTTATGAAACCCTTCAACTCATTCCAGTTCTATGCTAAGCTCTCTGCAGTTTGGCTTCATTCTAAGACTGGTTATCATCTGTTAAGCAAGATGATTAAAAAATAATAAAATAAAGATTACAAGTTGTTTGTTGTTGTTATTGTTCTTTGTTACAATGCCAGGGTTTATATTTATCTTACAACTGGAAGCTTGTGCCTTTTGACCACCTTCATTGATTCCTCTAACATCCACTTCTGGTAATCACGTCTGATCTCTTTTTCTGTAAGTTTTTTTTTCTTCCTCTTTTTTCACATTCCACATATAAATGTGGTCATACAGTGTTTTTCTTTTGCTGTCTGATTTATTTCACTTAGCATAGCATCCTCAAGGTCAATCCACATTGCCACATATAACAGGATTTTCTTCTTTTCAAAGGATGAATAAAATAGGGGAAGAGAGGAAAAAATGAAACAAGATGAAACCAGAGAAGGAGACAAACCATAAAGGACTCTTAATCATAGGAAACAAACAAGGTTTCTAGAGGGTAGAAGGGTGGGGAGATGTAGTAATTGGGCGATGGACCTTGGGGAGGGTATGTGTTATAATGAGCACTGAGTATTATATAAGACTGATGAATCACAGACCTGTACCCTGAAACAAATAATGCATTATATGTTAATCAAATGAATTTAAATTTTAAAAAAAGAATGAATAGTATTGCACTGTGTCTATATACCACAGCTTCTTTTTTTTAAGGTTTTATTTATTTATTTGACAGATAAATATCAAAAGTAGGCAAAGGGGCAGGCAGAGAGAGAGAGAGGAGGAAGCAGGCTCCATGCTGAGCAGAAAGCCTGATGCAGGGCTCAGTTCTAAGACCCTGGGATCCTGACCTGATCTGAAGGCAGAGGCTTTAACCCACTGAGCCACCCAGGAGCCCCTAACACAACTTCTTTATCCATTCATCCATTGTAGACACTTAGGTTGTTTTCACGTCTTGGCTATTGTAAATAATGCTGCTATGAACATGGGGGTGCAGATATCTCTTTGACATAGTGTTTTCATTTCCTTTGGGCATATTCTAGAACTGGAATTACTGGAACATATGGTAGTTCTATTTTTAATTTTTAGAGGCATGTTCATATTGCTTTCCATAATGGCTGTACCAATTTACACTCCCACCAACAGTGCACAAGTATTCCCTTTTCTCTACATCCTTACCAACACTTGTCATTTCTTGTCCTTTTAATAGTAACTATTCTAATAGGAATAGTTTGTGGTTTTGATTTGCATTTCTCTAATGTTAGTGATGTTGAGTACTTTTTCATGTACCTGTTGGCTAATCATGCATCTTCTTTGAAAAAATATCTATTCATGTCCCGTTTTCATTTGCCCATTTTCAAATTGAATTATGTATTTATTTTTACTACTGAGTTGTATGAGATCTTTAATTCCTTATCAGATATATGGTTTGCAACTTTTCCCCCACATTCTGTAAGTTGTCTTTTTATTTTGTTGGTCATTTCTTTTGCTGTGCAGTTTTTTTTTGTTTGTTTAATATAGTCTCACCTATTTTTTTTATTTTGTTGCTTATGCTTTAAGTGCCATATTCAAAAAATTATTGCCAATTCCCACGTCAAAGAAGTTTTATCCTTATTGTCTAGGATTTTTATGGTTTCTACTCTTACATTTAAGTCTTTACTCCATTTTAAGTTAATTTTTGTGAGCAGCATAAGGTAAGGTTTTGTTCTTTTGCATATTAATATATCCTATTTTCACAGCACCATCTGTTGAAGAGATTGATTTTTGTATATTAACTATTATTGACCCCTCATCAAATATTAGTTAACTGAGTTCTCATACATAATTCTCTGACCCATGAAAACTCTATTAGAGATGTTGAGGTCTAATCTCTATTTGAGATTTTGTAGATTAAATGCAATTTTGTGATGGGGGTATGATTAACATACCTCCACAGTTTTAGAAATAGTTGTTCCTAGGACATATCTCAGAGTAGAGGCAATACTGTACTATATGGCTTCATATAGTGTGGTAGAATTGAATGATACCTCTCTCACTAGGGCCAGGGGCTCAGCAAACTATGATCAATGTGCCAAATCCATCTCATTACCTTATTTTGTAAGTATAGTTTTATTTGAGTAAAACACATTTATTTATGTAGAGCCTACAAAGATAAAATTATTTACCATGTGTTACTTTATGGGAAAAAATGCTATCCTCTGACACGGACAACACAGAGACCCTGTCTTTAGGCTTTGTCTTCCTGAGAGAAGCTACACCCAGGGAATTGACTTGAGATTACCTACCCTCACTGCAAACAATGGAAATGTAACAGGGTTCTTTTACTTCTTTTACTTGTACTTGGTGAGCATGCAGACAAGTAACCATAGTCTTCATAATAATTATGGGGAAGAGTAAGTGAATGGGACAGGAATGCACAGAAACAACCATGGGATTGAGAAAGATGAGTTGTTCACACTTGTTAGGTTCCTCATGCCATACTGTCATCAGCAGTTGTAACTCACTGTGGAAAACTGGGAGAACAGGGCCTCTGAATCCATCTAGGTTCATGCTGTTTTATCTTCTGTTCCCTGTAGTAGTTTCTGAATAGATAGGTTTCTGTATCTGTTGCCCTTAAATAAACTTAACATTCTTTATATATGTGTATCCATCAATCACATTACTGGACTATAGTGTTAACAGCAGGTTTGTCAATCTATATTGATGGCTAAGGGTCTTTTGGGGATGTAAGGTATGAAAATATTACTTAGAAAGTTGTACCTTATTTATTTTTCCAAATGGTGAACTTATTGAAATCAGGGACCACACCTTATACTAATTTTATCTAGAAAAGTAAGTGCTAGGTTGCTTAATAAGTGCTTATGAACATGGAATAGTCTAGATGGGCAATCAAGCAAGATTGAATGCTTTGGTTAACTTAATTGTCTTAAGGAGGGAGAAATTTAAAAACACTTTCTACTTCCAATAGTTGTCTGTTCTCTTATAAAAAGATGTAGGTGAAATAGTAATAAATTCAAAATAACTGAAACTAGAATGGTCTATTTGGTGTTAAAAGCACACATAAGGACTATTAGGGTAGACTGTGTCCTTGATCTGTAGTCATAACTTTATTCATAAAAGGCTCAGGGACTTAAGCATGCTTAATAAATTTGATAAATTCAAAAATGTTTAGAACCAAGGGTAAACTGTGATTCCAGTCTACAAAGTTGGCTCATAAATGGTAGCAAAACTAAGGTAATGTCAACTATATAACTGAATATGGAGCCTTAGTTTTACTTTGGTTCCCAACTCATTTGCAAAATATATAAAACTAAAAGAATGCAATCATTACTTCTTCCTACCATGTGTCAAACACCACTCAAGTCACTGAAAGTACAATGTTCAATAATGCAAACAAAGTCTATGCCCTCAGTGAGTTTTTATTCCACTGGAACAACACATATAATTAATCAGATGCACTGCAAATTGAGGTCATATAATAAGTAATAAATAATAATATAAGTAAGTACTAGGTGCTCTAAGAGCACAGAGAAAAAATATTGAAACCAGAATGAGGAATCAGATATCTCCTTGAGAAACTACACAGTGGGCTGAAGTTAAATCAACAAGGAGGGAGGTGGAGAGTTGGTGAGACTAGTGGTGAAGAACATCCCAAGGAAAAGAAACAACAAATGCCAGAGTCCTGGGGTGTAAACAACTGGTGGGGGGGGCTGGAACTTTAGATGGAATGGATGATTTTCTAGAGAAGTGTGTTTACCAAAAATAATTCAAGAATAGCATGACTGACATGAGATTAGGCTTAAGAGATAAACAGGTGTGACCTTATGAACTGCTTTGTTGATTGTGCTAAAGATTTTGAACTATGTTAACAATTTTAGAGGAATGGTAATTCACAAAAGGAATTTGAGAAAGATAATATAATCAGATTTATGTTTTCTAGAATAAAAAACAATTGCTGTATAGAAACCTAGGAGTAGAAATAAAGGCAGGTTGCCCAGTTGGGATACAAATCATTTCTTTCCTTCCTCATGCTTTCATTTGTAAGGACCATTGTACAGTGTAATAACTATTACTTATAAGCCAGTTAGTAATTTCTTTGATTCTTTCAATTAGTCAGGAAAGCCTAGTATGCTTCAGTAACAATCAAAAACAAAACAAAAACAAGAACAAAAAGAAAGGAAACTCCATGACTTAAAACAACAAAAGCTTGGTTTTCTGCTTATGACACATATTCATCCTGGGTCAACTGATAGACTCTGCTTCATGTTGTCCTCATGAAGACTCAAGCTGACAGAGAAGTCATACTTTAGAGTGTTACTCATTGTTGGGGAATTCAATTTGGTTTAAAATAGCAAAATCAAATAGTCAAATAGTCAAATAGCACATTAGCTCCTAGAGCTTCTACCTTGAAGGGATGATTATCATATCTAACATCAAGAAGTGATGGAGAAATGTAACCCTATAATATGACTGAAAAGAGAATAAAATTATGACCAAACACAACTTAGGCAATGAGAAAAAAATATTTGCAAATCATATATCTGATGAGTCTAGGGTCCAGAATATATAAAGAACTCTTAAAACTCAAAAACAGAAAACACAGCACAATTTTTAAAGTGGGCATAGAATTTCAATAGATATTTCTCTAAAAATATCTAGAAACAAAATTTGCCAAAGAGATAAAAGAACTGGGCTCTGAAAATTATAAAAAATTGATGAAAGAAATTCAAGATGACACAAAGAAATGGAAAGACATTCCATGCTCGTGTGTTAGAAGAAAACAATCTACATGTTTAATTCAATTCCTATCAAAATACCAACAGTATTTTTCACAGAACTTGAACAAATAATCCTAAAATTTGTATGAAGCCACAAAAGACCCCAAATAGTCAAGGCAACCTTGAAAAGAAAAACAAAACTGGAGGTGTCACAATTCCAGACTTCAAATTATATTACAAATCTGTACTAATCAAAACAATATGCTACTGGCATAAAAATAGACATGTAAGTCAATGAAACAGAATAGAAAACCCAGAAATAAACCCACAATTATATGGTCAACTAATCTTTGACAAAAAAGGAAGAATATCCAGTGAGGAAAAGATCATCTCTTCAACAAATTGTGTTGGGAAAACTAGAGAGCTACATGCAAAAGAATGAAAGTGGACCCTTTTCTTATACCATACACAAAAATAAATTCAAAATGGATGAAAGCCCAATATGTGAGACCTGAAACCATAAAACCCTAAAAGAGAACACAGAGAATAATTTATCTGACATTGACCATAGCAACATTTTTCTAGATGCCTCCTGAGCCAAGGGAAATAAAAGCATAAATAAACTATGGGGACTACATCAAAATGAAAAGTTTTTGCCCAGTGAAGAAAACAATCAACAAAGCTAAAAGCCAACCTACTGGAATAGGAGAAGAAATTTGCAAATGAAATATCTAATAAAGGGTTAGTATCCAAAGTATAGAATTCAACAACCAAAAAACAAATAATCCAGTTAAAAATAGGCAGAAGTCATGAACAGATAAGATACCCAGATGGCCAGTAAACACATGAAAAGATGCTTCATATCACTCATCAGCAGCAAAATGCAAATCTTAACCATAATGAGATATCACTTCACACCTGTCAGAATGGCTAAAATCAAAAACACAAGAAACAAGTGTTGGTGAGGATGTGGAGAAAAATGAATCCTTGTGCACTGTGGGTGGGAATGCAAACTGGAGAAACTCCCTGGAAACAGTATGGAGGATCCTCAAAAAGTTAAAAATAGAACTACCATATGATCCAATAATTGTATTACTGGATATTTGCCAAAAAATACATAAACACTAATGCAAAGGGATAGATGAACCCTGATGTTTATAGCTTATTATTTACAATAGCCAAGTTATAGAAGCATCCCAAGTACCTATAAATAGGTGAATAGATAAAGAAGATGCGGTATGTATATGCAATGGAATATTATTGCACCATAGAAAGGAATGAAATCTTGTCATTTACAACAACATGAATGGAGCTAGGGTGTATAGAGCTAAGTGAAGTAAGTCAGAGAAAGACTGATACCATATGATTTCTTTCATGTATGGAATTTAAGAAACAAAAAAACAAGTGAAGGGAAAAAAGAGAGAGACAAAGTAGGAAACAGACCTTAATTATAGAGAATAAACTAATGGTTACCAGAGGGGAGGTGGTGGAGAATGGGTGAAATAGGTGATGGGGATTAAAGAGTACTTTCATCATGATGCGCCCTGACTAATGTATTGAGTTGTTGAATCACTAAATTGTACACCTGTAACTACTATAACACTGTATGTTAACTATACTGGAATTAAAATTAAAAACTTAATTTAAAAAATTGACATTTCTTCAAAGAGGCTATACAAATGGCTAATATAAATATGAAAATATGCTCATTGTCATTAGTCATTAGGAAATCCAAATCAAAACCACAATAACAGTTCACACCCACTAAGATGACCAGAATTTATTTATTTTTTAAATATTTTATTTATTTATTTATTTGGGAGAGAGAAAGCACAAGAGTGGAGAGGGTCAGAGAGAGAAGCGGGCTCCCCGCTGAACAGAGAACCCAATGTGGGACTCAACCCTAGGACTTCCAGACCATGACCTGAACTGAAGCAGATGTTTAAATAACTGAGCCACCCAGGTGCCCAAGATGGCTAGAATTTAAAAACAAAAACAAAAAAAAAAGGAAAAAATCAGTTTAATGAGGATATGGATAAATCAGAAACCTTATAAAATGGTTCAGCTACTGTGGTTTCTCAAAAATCCAAACATAGAAGTACATCACCCATCAATTCCATTATTAAGATTACATACCAAGGAATTGAAAACAAGTACTCAAATACATGTACACATACATTCATAGGAGCACCCATGATAAACATATTCTGGTATATACATATAATGGAATGTTATTTAGCTATAAAAAGAAATGAAGTATTGATTAATGTTATAATGTGGATGAATCTTGAAAACTTGCTAAGTGAAAGAAGCCTGACACAAAAGGACACATATTGTATTATTCCAACTATATGAAATATCCAGAACAAGTAAATCCATAAGAGATAAAAAGCAGTTAATTGTTGCCAGGAACTAGAAGATGGGGAAATGGGGAATAATGGTTTAACAGGTATGGGGTTTCTTTTTTAGGTGATGAAAATATTTTCAAACTAGAAAGAGGTTGTGGTTCCACAGTGCTGGAATGTACTAAATGCCACTGAATTATTCACTTTAAAATGATTATTTTCTATGTGAGTTTCAGCTTAATAAAAATAATTATAAGAAATAATGACTACCACAACTCACTCTAAAACTCTGTCATGGGGGACCTTGTATAATATTTTTTTTAGGAAGAGAGAAAGGTGGGGGCAGGCAGGCAGGAGGGGCAGAGGGAGAGGGAGAGACTCTCAACCAGGCTCGCTACCCAACATGGAGCCCCACATGAAGCTTGGTCTCATGACCCTGAGATCATGACTTGAGGTGAAGTCAAGAGTTGAATGCTTAACTGACTGAGCCACCCAGGTGTCCCACTTGTAGAATATTTTTAAACATTTATTTAATGTACATATACATTTTAGAATATGATGTTACTTTTAGGAAACTGTTTTTTTTATTTTTTTAAGTTTTTATTTAAATCCAGTTAGTTAACATACAGTGTAATATTATTTTCAGGTATACAATTTAGTGATTCAGCACTTACTATACCTGGTGCTTATCCCAAGTACGTTTCTTTTTTTTTTTTTTTAAGATTTTCTTTATTTATTTGACAGAGAGAGATCACAAGTAGGCAGAGAGGCAGGCAGAGAGAGAGGGGGAAGCAGGCTCCCCGCTGAGCAGAGAGCCCAATGGGGGACTCGATCCCAGGACCCTGAGATCATGACCCCAGTCGAAGACAGAGGCTTAACCCACTGAGCCACCCAGGCGCCCCCCCCCCAGTACGTTTCTTAATCCTCATCACCTATTTAACCCATCCCCCCACCCAAATCCCCTCTGGTAATCATCAGTTTATTTTCTATAGTTAAGAGTCCATTTCTTGGTTTCCTTCTTCCCCTTTGCTTATTTGTTTTGTGTCTTCAATTCCACATATGAATGAAATCATATGGTATTTGTCTTTCTCTGACTTAGTTCAGTAACTGTTTTTTTAATAACTGTAATCCCTATCTTTCTTTGTAGTTCTTTTGCCTCCTGTAACAACATCAGATATCTTTCTATACAATTGTATGTTTAAAATTTTTCTCCATGAAATTCATAGTCAGCAAGAAACTTTGACCAAATACCCACTCACTAAAGATCATTAGGTTTTCTCTTGTCTCTATGTATAGGGTTCAGACATGGCTGCAATCTGAATATTTAAATGCCAAAGTCAGTGGAATATCTGCTATAATTGATCAGAAGAAACTAGCTTTTAGTAGGCATCAAAACTATCAGAATTCTCAGATCTGTCTCAAAGTGGTTGTTCAGGGTTTTTTAATGATATATTGGCCAGACAGCAGAAGAATCCATCAAAATAGCTAAGAAATAACAAGGTTAGGATGTTTACTAAGGGAAGGAAAGAGGCACCATCACCATTTCAGGCTGCAGAGTTCATGCTATTCAGACCTTAGTTATTTGCTGGTTAAGATCATATTGATAAGTCTAATAATGTAAGGTCACTTGGGATTACATTTTCTACTCAGAGATAGCTAGGTGGTGTGGTCAAATCATGAAATTCATTTTTTTTTAATTTGAAAAATAAAATGAAAGATATTTAAATTGTTAGTGCAAATCAAAAAAACTTGTCCAATGGTTCCCCAAATAGTCACTGTTCCTTGTAATCTAAGTTGGCACTGCTAACAATGGTGATTCTGTTATATCAGAGTTCTCCATCTCAGTAAGCTATACACAGAGAATAATTGGCGAAAGTGATGTGGCCTCTGTAGTACCTGCCTTTTCATCTCTCACCAGCCTCATGCAAAGCATCTCTGACCAGCCTCATGCAAAGCATCATGGATGCTCAAGATCAACAGGTCCAAAAGTTAATAGGTGGTAATTCCTTTTTGCTGCAAGACAGTAAGGCATGAAGATAGAAGGGGATAGGCTATGCTATCAGAAAAGGGAAGCAAGTGACAAGAGGGAAAGGCTAAGAAATTTTTGAAATTTTGACTATTTTAAAATGGGGTTCAAAATCTGTTTCCAGTCAGTACTAGGTGTATGAACTTACATAGTTATTTTAACTTTCTGCACTTAGTTTATCTATAAAATAGAGATTATAATAGTACCTACCTCATCAGTTTTTTATGTGAAATAAATGAAGTCCATTCATGTGAAATGGTTAAAATAGTGGTTTTCAAACTTTACTGTGCATCAGAATCACCTGGAGGGGCTTGCTAAAACAGAGTGCTGGTTCCCACCTCCTAAGTTTCTGATTCAGTAGGTCTGGAATGGGGCTTAAGACCGTGAATTTCTAAGAAGTTCCCAGATGATTCTTATGCCACTGGTAGGGGGAACCACACTTTGCAAACCATTGCATTATAGTAAGTTAGGAATTACTGTTTTATAAAATTATAACAACTATAATTTGTTAAGCATTTACTGTATGCCAGGGATTATGGAAATCACTTTATGTGTGTTGCCTCACTAAAGCATCACCACAACTGTTTGAAGAAGTGCTGTGATCAGTACCTGATCACAGATGAAGAATGAACACCCACAAGCGCTGGGAAATTGACTAAGGCCTTATAGTTTGTAAGTGGCAAAAATGCAATTTAACTGTTTGACTGCAGAGGTTATGCAGGTGACTGCTTGAATCTGTTCCTGCCTTCCATCTCAGTAGTGTCTTCACCTTGCCTCGGGTATTTTTGTGCTGTTCTCTTTGGCACCAACAAACCACTTTCCTTGTCAGGCTGTACTAAACCTTTAAAAATGTCTTTATTTTTCTCCTTCATTACCTCCACCTTTGTCTTCACCTGCTAACCCCAATCAGGGAGCACTTGCCCAGTGATCATAGCTTACATCTGGTATGCCCCCCAATACAAATGTTTCCTAATTTTTATTTTTTTATCAATACCTAACTCAAATGTCATCTTTAGAAATCCTTCCCTGATCACCTCTTTATTTCCCTTGCTTTTTCTCTTTCTCTGTCCTGTTCTTTCTCAACCTGAAGGCATTGATCACACTCTTCTAAGAAAGTAGTACAGTGGCTAAGAGCACAGGACTGAGCTTGAATTCTAAACCTACCTTGCACCTTATTATCTATATAGCCTTGAACAAGTTATTTGACCTCTTTGGGCCTCAGTTTCTTCATCTCTAAAATGGCTGTAATGATAATGCCTACCTCAGGATTGTTCTGAGAAGTGAATGAGTTTATCCATATAAAATACTTAACACAGTTTAGAGGATATATACTGCAATATAAAAAAACTATCATTTTTTCAGGCTATCTTTATAATATTGTCCATACCTAAAGTCTATACCCTAAAGTCTATACCCAATATATCACCTTACCACACTGTATTTTAAGTGTCTTGTTTCCTTACCCATGTCCTTTGGTAGTCTAGGAGCTCCCTGAGGAGTTCTTTGCCTCTGCAGTCTCTATATCAGTTCTCAAAGTGTGATTCTTGCTCATAATCCACTGCTAGAGTTTGTGGTCTAGGTCATGGGCCTTGGGTTCACTGCATCCTAAGACTCCATTCCTTTGGCTGTAGACCATATATTTCAATCAGCTCTCTCAGCACAGTGTGACTCTCTAGGGACTCTGTAAAGGGGAAGTATTTTTTTTTCCTTTTAAATTATTTATATTAGTGATTCTCATAGTGTGGTCTTGGGAACTTAGATGAGAAACTGTGAGAGGGGCCCAGCAATCTGTTTTCACAAGTCCTGAGCTAAAATTTGAGAACCTCTACTCTCCTATGCATGACTTAAGAAATGTCTGATTTCCTAAGGGCCTATTTACTCTCTATTTGCTTTCCTTTTTTTTTCACAAGACATTGTTTTTGAGATTTTTCTAGGGTCATGCTCTAGTAAAATCACAGTGAAATAGATATTACTGCATTTGGAGTTCATATCAAGATTATGAGGAGAAGAAAATATGGGTCTCAATATTGTATTAATATTCTTAAACTCATTGAGTGTTAAGCTGAGATTTTCTAAGACTATGTCATTCCTAGGAGGAAAATACCATTTTTAACAATCCTTCTTACAATTAATAAAGCATTAAAAGACAAGGAAAAAAAGCCTCTCTCAACAACAACAAGAAACCCTTCTTTATGCTAAGCTAAGACAACTTCCCATTGATTTCAAGATATCACTTAATCACATATTTAACTACTCTATTGAATTGTACTGCCTATTTATGCATACACACAATTACTGACAACTGTAGAGAATTTAAACTCCTTGAGAGGGCTCCAGCAGCAAATCCTTAGTGCAAAAAAAAGTGGCAACTTTATCAAAATACAGTAGACTTCATTTCCATACTACAATGTGTTCAGTACTCTCTATAGCTCCTCAAAATCATTAAAACATGCTTTGTTTGCATAGATCTAAGCAGGAGTCTGGATTGGTAAAGCTACAGAAGCTCACTTTTGGGGCTACTTTAGAAAACATTGGGTGGGAAATAAGGCACTGAATTAAGGTCTGGATTCTAGTTGAGACCTCTCTGTGCACTAGCTATGTGACCTTGAACAAATCATTGTCTCTCTCTCCCTTCTGCATTTCCCGGTCTATAAAATATAGAATTTTGAACTTGGTGATATTTAAAACTTATTGCTTCTCTGAAGTTTCTAGGTGGCCTATAAGTCAAGATTTAAAGTGACAGTGAAAACCAGTTCGCCTTCTTGTAAATGGAACTATAGAGCATAATTCTAAACAGGTCTTCTTACCAAAGCCACTGTAAGATCAGCATAAACATTATCAGACTGATGGTGAAAGTGGATTCTCTCTGAGCTTAGCCTACTTCCTGAGAGCAGATTGGACAAACACTAGGCCCAGGGCCTGTTAGATTCACCTTCTTTGTTAAGGACCACCCAGGTCTATGTTGTTTTCTTTTCCACTCTCGGTTTTTTTTTTTTTTTTGAACTGCAAAACATTCTTTGGAGCCTCTTAGGTATCTAAGAATGATCTAGAATATTTCTTTGAATCAGGAAAACTTTTAGATCATTGAGTATTTGAAGTGAAGCTGTCAAGTATTTCACCTATTTATCTCGAGAAACACTGAGTAATATATGGAATCATTGAATCACTATATTATACACCTGAAACTAATATAACATTTTATGTTAACTACATTGGAATTAAAATAATTAAAAAAAATTAAAATATAAAGACTTACATTGATAAGGTATTAATCTATTTGTCTTGTAACATCCATTCTTGGTAAGTTTTTCAGAAACAATGGTCAAAATATGAGAAAGCTTGTGTTTCATTTCTAGGAAAGGAAGTAATGATACATTAACCCATTCTCCATAAAAGTAAGCATTTAAAAGCATTGTATTGATAGTGCTGATAAAACTATGCTACAGACATGTAAGAAGTTACAATTTGCTGCCCATGGCAATATCAATTCGCTCATTCTGTAGAATTTTCTATTCCTACCTTAACTTTTAAATGTTTGTTTGGATACACAGTTATAAGTTTGATGCTTCCTGAATTTTGCATGGCTGATTTGGATCATTTCCCTTGTTTTACTGTTGGTTTTCATATTTAAATTCCAAAGATTTTTCTAAAGCTAGTAAGTACTAAAAGAGCTTCAAGATGAACATAAGCATCTGAGTGCATCAGGATCTGTCAGTTAGACAAACAAATACAATCTAAGCAGATGCTTGAACAGCCAGGGAAGGCCTTAGGCAGAACAGGAGATACTGGCAGAGCCCAGAGACCATCATTTCTTAGATTGTAAGCAGCCTAATCCCTCAATGTTATGCTTCCAGCTTGGGGGGTTTATTTCAGGCCTCAAAGTAGGTTCCATAGCTTTGTCCCACTTTTCCCAAACCTCTGCCTGAAATGCCCTATCCCCCAGAGACCTATACCAAGGAAACCAAATGGGAAATACAAACTCGAAGCAACAGAAAATAAGTTCCAGAAGTTCTAAAAACACTTCCATGAATCTTAAAATAAGAGTTAACATTTGTACAGCACTTCTTATTTTCCAACCACCATACCAAGTGTTTTAATTTAATTCTCACAATGGTTCAACAGTGTAGACATTGTTATTTCCACCCACGATATCAACAAGGAAAGTAGGGCTGAGGGAAGTTAAGTGACTTGTGGAGGTATAAGAGGTAATAAGGGATGAAACTAGAATTTGGAGATAGTCTGACGCTAGATGCTCCTAACACCTATACTACATTGTCTGTGTGTAGCATATGGGAGATTAGTTGAGGAGGCCACTTGTGCAGAACAACTAATGCTGAAGACTGTCTCAGGTGTGCCTTGCAACAGATAAACTGCATGTGAGCAGTGACTGTGCATGGCACTCAAGCCCAGGGCTATGGTCCTGCAGTCCATTGCCCAAATGTTTATGTCATTATCTCTAAGCATAGCTGTCCTGGGAGAGGTAATTCTGCCAAGCACACCTCTGCAGATAAAAATCATTGCAATCAAAAATTGGCCTGACAGGACACCAGGTGGCAAGAAGTAAGAATGGGAACAGCAAAGGTATGGATATTTTGAGGAGAGCCTAAGGGCCCATGGGAGAGAGAGAATAAATAGCTTCTACACATCGTTTTCCAAATACACCTAGTGAATGTCTCATTTGAAAAAAATCCAGCCAACATACCAATGAGCAGGTGAATAAGTAGTTGCTAGCAGGTGCACAAAACCATAACAAAAATCCAGCTTTTCCTCCACAGTCTCATCCTTGATGGCTATTCTCATTGATTCTGTCCTAGCATGCCAAGACTACTTCCATGACTGTCCTTTTAAATACAATTATCCTTCTCTGAGGAGTCCAGTGACTCTGGATCAAGGACAGTTCTGCAGGCCTCCAAGCTTTTCTCCTCATGGTCAAGGAAGCAGTGCAAACAATAGTGCCTTCCACAGACTGGAATAAAATGCACCAGGAGGGAAGGGTGGGTCAAATGAAAAAAGTATGTGTCAGGGAACCTAAGGTGACAGTGGGTCCCCAAGAAGGCCCATGATTTTCCTCACATTCCGTATAGCACATTGAACTTTGTCCCATGAGCATTAAATTCAGTTTACTTTAACTATGAACACATACATTAGTAGTCAGTGGCATCATGGAACTGCATTTTTATCTCCAGGTTTATCCTGTTTTGACCTCCTGAAGTATTTTCTCACCATCACTCTGCCCATACCCCTCAGTTGTTATATCTGTAGAACATAAGTAACATAGCCCACTTCTCTCTTCTGGAACATCTGGCTCTCTGCCCTTTATGTTATACTCCATTTACTTATTGAGTGGCCACTCTGAGACAAGTTCTGTAGTAAGGCATGACAAAGGCTATAAAAGATACTTAGAAAAGATACTTAGACACAGCTCCTGCCCTCAAATTGGAGAGAAAGCTATAAAGAAATATTTCCCAACTTTGAATTTTCTCCAGCCTAAGGAGCTACAAGTACAGATGAGGCTACTTAATGGCAATGACCTGGTTCTCTGCTGCTTACTCTCACCTGCTGAATTAGGAACTTTAGACTCTTTGTCAATAATGTGTGTATTTTCAGCAAAAAGGTGCTTGCAGTTTTTACTTAAAGCCCAGCTCCTGTTTTCCATGAGACTTAGACGTGAGCTAAGTGGGGAGATCAACTGCGAGATAACCCCAAGGGGCATCCAGTAGATTCAGTAAACAAACTCAAGTCTGTTTAATTTCAGAACCTGAAATCTTAATGACTATACTGTTATATAATATAATATATATGTAATCTCCATACATTTATAGTTTAGCTTATTTGTGAATGCGAATTTTCCAGTGGAAGTCATTTTGTCCTTTCATTTACACATTCCAAACTTGAGTTAGGAGTGGAGGCATACTGGAGAATGCAGTAAAAAAAAAAAAAATGCTAAAGTCCTATGCCCCCATAAAACAAAGTTTACAATCTCTCTCAGCTGTGGAAACTCAGAATTAGACTTTTAACAATGCACTTCGCAATTCTTTTTTTTAAATATTTTATTTATTTATTTGAGAGAGAGACAGTGAGAGAGAGCATGAGCAAGGAGAAGGTCAGAGGGAGAAGCAGACTCCCCATGGAGCTGGGAGCCCGATGTGGGACTTGATCCCGGGACTCCAGGATCATGACCAGCTGAAGGCAGTCGCTCAACCAACTGAGCCACCCAGGCGCCCCCCAATTCTGAGAGAACTCCCAGAATTTGTCAGTAAAAACACTAGACTAACAAGACAGGCTGTAAGCTACTGAGTACAAAGTACTCTACAGACTGTTCTCCACTTTCATTGTTAGATAACTTTCTGTGTAATAGTGGTAACTGAGCTGCCTACAATCCCTTCTTGGAATATATTCTGCCCTACTTTTCTCCTCAAGACTATGTTTTCAAGTGCATCTAATTACTTCCTCATGCAGCATTAAATCAAGGTGCCTTCAAAATGGAGATGACCCAGTGAGTTTAATTATTCTCTAATGCGCCTCACTTTGTCTAAGGTGGGTTTACTAAATAACTGGCCATTCTAGAAGACAGCAGGGGGTTTTGTTTATTTTTGTTTTATAAAGATGGAGTATAAGATTTATCTGGGTTTTAAACCTTGAGTGCCATTTTTTTCAAACAATGGTACACTATAGCAAAGCTGTTAACATCAACTCAAACTAAGTCCTATTGTTAGAGAAATTAAATTAGCTGTTACTCTGATGATCCCTGTTTTGCCATAAAAATCTTTGGTATGTTGATAAGTATTGTTGCTCTTTATTGTGGGGTTAAGTTAGAACATAACTGCATGTGTTAAAATGAGAGAAAGACAAATTAAAGTATAGGAAAAGAAGCTTTCTGGGCCTTTTATCCTTTGACTCATGTCTATTTGGAAAATGACATTTTATTTCTCTTTGAGTCCCTCTGCCTAATTTCTCTTTTATTTTTCTCTGCTAAAACACAATGTAGTATGGCTTCAAAATGAAGATTCTTAATTCTCTCTAAAACAAGATGGTCAACTCTTGTCAGGTATTATTTTTATTCCACTTGTGGAAATGAATTCACAGCTAGAAAGATTTTGTTGTTGTTGTTGTTTGTTTGTTTTTCTTTTAACAACATAAAGAATTTCTTGAAGGGTTTTGCTTACCTGCTTCATGCGGAAGTGGAACAATTGCTCTAAGACTGCTTGGAGTCATGATATAGTATCAAGATTTAAGGAAAAATTTTTGTTAGCACCCACTTTACACTGTAAAGAGCATACCAAAGACTCTAGGAGTCCCTGGAAGGAGGGCTGCACTATCCAAGAGGTATTTGCTCATTGTGTTCTTCATTCATCCAGTCTTCCATCCTTGAGAAAATCTGTAATATACTCATATGAAAATAGAGCATAGCAAAGGAGTTATGTTGAATTAATCCACTTAAACTCATGGTTCTTCTGGGGACCAAAGAGAATTGGAGTCAGAAGGGAGAACTGTATACAGTAGACCACATTCATTTGTGCTATACTTTCTGCTCCACACAGCAGAGGACCTAGATATTTTGTGGCTTTTCCACTAAAACACCAGAGCTTCCCTGCTCCACACAGCAGGAGGCCTCTGCTATTTTGTGGCTTTTCCACTAAAATGTGGGAATTTCCCAGCCCTGACAAAGGCAACAAAGGATACTATGAGACTGAAGGTTCCTATACAGATTAGGAATTGTTAATAGAATAATTAGTGACATGGAATAGCATTGTCCTGTGAGTTAGAGACCTAAGTTCTAGGTCAAGATTTGTTCATCTCTAACCTAGAGACTTTTGAGCCTCAATGTCCTCATTCTTAAAATGAGAAGGTTGGATAAAATATGGTCTCTGTGGTAGCTTTCAGCTCTAACATTCTGTGATTTTTCCCTTCTCCACCTCCTCTTCTTCCTTTGGCTTGAAGCTCACCACTGAGCCCAGGGGACTGTGTGGTTCTTTGGCCTGTGACAAAAGATACCTGTGCTATCTGAGGCTCTGCACATATTACACATGGCCAGAGTCATCTTTATTTCCTAGGCAATGAGCCACTTTCCTCACCAAAACTCTATGTAAATATATCTATCATATGGACACTAGGGCTATAAACCATGTCAGGTCATTTTTCCATTCTGTTTTATGATATTTTCTGCTTTCTTTTGGGGTGGGGAGGCAGGTAATGGTGGCCACATGTTTCTTTTTCAAATACCTTCAATTCAATAAGTATTCATTAAATACCTGCCAAGTTCCCACTATCAGACTGAAAGTCATGGTGGGTTAAAGATGTGTGTGTGTGTGTGTGTGTGTGTGTGTGTGTGTGTGTGTGCGCGCGCACGCGCGCACCCGCGCACGTGCGTAGCATATTAAAGACTATAAACACACACTCCTTGGGAGAGAAATGGACTACATCCAAGACAATTAAATGTCATATTATGTAATGGAGGTTATCTGAGCCATGGGCCATCAATAAAGAGAGAGGGTGTTATAATGATTTAAAGAAAACTTTATCAATGAAATAGGGTAATAATTGGTTTTTGAGTAACTGGTAAGGTCCAAATAGGCAGAAAAGAGGGAAGGCCTAACAGGATGGAGTTACAACCTGAGAAAAGGTACTGTATTAATTAAGGTTCTTTTGGTTTTAAGCAACAGAAACCTTGCAGAGCTTTGTTATGTAAATGCTACCCCTACACCAGTGGCATTGATATAATCTGGGAAATTGCTGGAAATGAAACATCTTGGGCCCCACCATAAGCCTACTGAATCAGAATGTGTAGTTTAGCAATATCTTTAGGTGAGTCATATACACATTAAAATTTGCCTAACATTGGAGTAGGGTAACTGTTCTCCTTGAATGCATATTGGTGTCAAAAATCCAGAAAAAAAGTGAGCCTAAAACCACTAAATCAGTAAGTAGTATTTTGTAAGAGTTTATTATCCATGTAAGAATGGTTTGCAAACTGGGTGCTTTAAAAAAAAAAAGAGTATTTATTTGAAAGTGAGAGAGAGAGCTAGAGAGGGAAAGAGAATCTCAGGCAGACTGCACCAAATGCCCTGAACTTAATGTGGGGCTAGATCTCACAACTCTGAGATCATGATCCTGAGATCACAACCTGAGCTGAAACCAAGAGTCTATCGCTCAACTCACTAAGCCAACCAACCACCCCTGGGTGCTTTCAAATTCAAAGACTGATGTGAAGCTTAGGGGTATGAAGTTACAAGATGGCTTACAAAGTGAAAATGAAGAAATCATTCATCATTTACAGTGATTAGTTATTACAATGGAGGTTTCTGGACAGCAGGGGGTTATTTAAAAGTGATTATTTGATTATCTCATACCATTTTTAAGAAGAAGACTTCAGTTTCTTTTTATGATTGTCAGAGGTATTTACAGGAAATAACCTAAATTAAGTTTTGCTCATGCTCATGAAATAAAATAGATTTAGTTTTGCTTATGCAGCTCAGATAGTTTTGTTTGCTTAGAGAATTCTCAAGTCCAGTCTCCATTTTGTATTTAATTTTAACATTGGTATCACCTGGGAAATTTTTTTTACATTTTTAATATTTTAATTAGAATTAAGAAATTTTAAATGCAATAGGAAATACACAATAAAGTCCCCAAATCAAGTATCATTGTTATAAACTTTGTTGTAAACTTCAAATGTCATTTTGCATGCATTAAGTAATTTTTTTAAAGATTTTTATTTATTTTTTATTTTTTTATAAACATATAATGTAACCCCATCACCCTCACCTGGGAAATTTTTTAAAAATAGAGTTTCATACCAATTGACTTGAAGCTAGCTTAGATAGTGGGCACTGAAGAGGTGGGCTTACTGAAATGTCACCAGGATATTTCTTACAATTACTGAAAAACCAACTCAAGGGGGCCACGAACAAAGGTAGCTGCAGAGAAGTATCAGGAGCATTTTGTGAATCTTCCTTCTAGGGCATCTACCCCTAAGTCAGTCAGCTTTGGACAAGAAGATAGGAGTGACTACTTTATATACAGGGTCATTTTCAGAAAAGGAAAAACTTTGAGGAAGGCAGCTGCCCCTCAAAATCTTTACTATAACTATCAGGGTAAAAATGAGTGTGGAACTTGCAATTGAAGAATATAGAGTGGGAGTTGTGCCTCCTTTCACCTGAAAACTTATATAACTATTATAATCATGTTAATATATAATCTTACTGCTTCTTTGTTTCATGTGTTTTCTTTTAGATATTTTGTAAGTGCTTAATTTAAAAAAAATCTTTAACAGTACAAAAACAGTGTACAATGAAAAGTAAATCTGCCTTCCACCCTAGACTAACCACCTCACAGTGTTCTCACATTCCCTGCACAGAGACTACCATAGTTAAATCTCTCACACTTGCATCTCTGCAAAGACCAAAGCTTCTAGCTCTGAGTTTGATGCAACAAACCAATGTCATTTGGAGAATTGTTATAATAATATTATTATGGAAAGACTTTCCAGGAAATAAATTGTATGCTATCCATTTGAAATGGAAACTTAAGTAGATGAAATTAACTTCATAATACCACCTTACCTATGTATTACAGGACTTTTAATTTTAAAAAGCACTTTCATATGCGTTATCTCATTTGATTTTATTGACTCTGTGAACTTCTACAGGACAGATATTTTCCCCTAATTAAGTGATTTCTGAGGTTCAGAGAGGGTGATTTGTCCCATAATCATGTTTCTCACCAAAATAAAAGGACGTTTCAGTCCTTTGAATATAGCATAGGTAAAATTGAAATATAGTGAAATATTTATTTTCAATACTTCTCAGGAGCCCTCCTGCCCCTGACTGCAAAATCCTACTTAGATTACTCACTAAAGTAGGGTGTCCAACCCCTATCACCAATTAAAATATTACCTGGATTTTCCCAGGCCCCGATACTATGATTAACTAACCAAGCTTGGGTAATGATGACAATAACTTGCAGTTAACTAAAATTTTCCAGTTTACCATGGAGTTTCATGCCAGGGAGGTATCAATTCATTCAACAAATATTCTATCCTGCTCTGTGCCAGGCACTGTTCTAGACACTGGGGACATAGTGGTACACAAGACAGGCCAGCTCCCTAATCTCAGTGTTTATATTCCACTGGGGGAAGAGAAACAAAGAGGAAAACAAATGAATATGAATTTTAGATGATGATGAACACTATAAAGAAAATAAAATGAGGGGCACCTGGGTGGCTCAGTGGGTTAAAGCCTCTGCCTTCAGCTCAGGTCATGATCTCTGGGTCCTGGGATCGAGCCCTTCATTGGGCTCTCTGCTTGGCGGGGAGCCTGCTACCTCCTCTCTCTCCGCCTGCCTCTCTGTCTACTTGTGATCTCTCTCTCTCTCTGTGTCAAATAAATAAATAAAATCTTAAAAAAATAAAAGAAAGTGAAATGATGAGTGATATGATAGAGAATGACCTGTGCAGGGTAATCACTACTTTAGAGTCAAAATGTACAGAAGACTCTGAGAAGTTGACCTCTGAGCTGAGAATTGAATTCTAGTCCTGGAGTTATGTATGATCTTTGTTAGCTGTGTGAACCTCAGGCATATTAGTTAACTTACTTAAGTATCGGCTTATTCCTCTGTAAAACATGGGTTATATAAAGTAGTATAATAATGGTATCTACCTCATGGTGTTATTTTGAGGTTTTAAGTGAGGTAATATATGCAGAGAATTACAAAGTTCAATAATTAAGTGCCTAACAAAGATTAGTGTTTGTTATCCATGATTTCACTTTGTCCTTGTAAACAACCCATTAAATTGGGGTGGGGATTATTATGTTTATTTTTTAGTTAGGGAAATTGATATTTAGAGAGATGAAATGATAATGGGTCACTCAAGGAAAACTTGTCCAGCTATGTATTTGCAGTTAGAGAGTTCTAGCTATCCTAATTTTAAGATACTTTGATAGACTGAAGACTGGGGGGGTTTGAGGACAGGTAACCATTTTATATTGTTCACATATGAACAGGACTTGCTATCTCATTCTCAGACTTCTAGAAAGGCATGAAGCCATCATTTTAATGGTCTCTAGAAGGAAAGCATTGTTATAGGGGATCAGTGTTACTAAATACTATAGGTATAAAGCATCTTCACTAGGTTAATAGAAAATGAACTCTATCACTGGCTTCTGAATAATAAGCAATACTCATTCATTAAAATAGATACATTCCTGTAAAACTAAGCTATTTTTTGCTTAGCCTAGTACATTTTTCATCTAATAGAGGTAGAAAAAATTAATTTGCATATGTTCAAATCATTACATTTTTATATTCAACAGTGTCTGATATGTAGAATCTATAAAACTTGTGTTATTACAAACTGATAGGTTATGATGGTACATAATAAAGTTCAACCGATGTTCACAGGAATGATTCATAACCCTAGAATAAAAAAAGCAAACTTCTTAGGGCGCCTGGGTGGCTCAGTGGGTTAAGGCCTCTGACTTCTGCTCAGGTCATGATCCCAGGGTCCTGGGATCAAGCCCCACATCGGGCTCTCTGCTCAGCAGGGAGCCTGCTTCCTCCTCTCTCTCTGCCTGCCTCTCTGCCTACTTGTGATCTCTGTCCATCAAATAAATAAATAAAATATTTTAAAAAAAAAGCAAACTTCTTAGTGAAATAACCTCTCTAAAGGGGAATGCTGAACATGTTTTCATATCCTACCAGAGAACCAGTCACAACATTCTTATCAGGGCCCCTAGAATCTAAAATCCCCTTCAGGACATAATCTGGGGTTTACTTTCATCCCTATCTTTATGGACAGATGCCCTGTCCCAAGTAAGGTCAGGGGCCAATGGACTGATGGCTTTAAATTATACTATATATTGCAGGGACGCCTGGGTGGCTCAGAGGGTTAAGCCTCTGCCTTCAGCTCAGGTCATGATCTCAGGGTCCTGGGATCAAGCCCCGCATCAGGTTCTCTGCTCAGCGGGGAGCCTGCTTCCCCACCCCCTCTCTCTGCCTGCCTCTCTGCCTACTTGTGATCTCTCTCTGTGTCAAATAAATAAATAAAATCTTTAAAAAAATAAATTATACTATATATTGCAAATATTGTCCCTTTTGTTGTTGTTGTTCCACTTACTAGCTAACATATAGTGGTATTATGTGCAAGCTTTCATCTGGGGCATTTTATATGAATTAACTAATTAAATTCTCATAGCAACCTTATAAGGATAAATACTATGTATTAGTTTGTTAGAATTGCCATAACAAAATATCACAGAGTGGGAAGCTTAAACAACAGAAATTAATTTTCTCAAAGTTCTGGAGACTAAAAGTTCAAGTTCAAGGTATTGTCAGGGTTAGTTTCCTCTGAGGCCTCTCTCCTTGACTTGCAGATGACCACCTTTTTACTGCCTGTTCAGACGGTCTCTCTTCTGCACATGTGCACCCCTGGTGTTTCTTCCTCTTCTACACAGTCATATTGGATTAGGACCCCACTCTAATGGCCCCATTTTAACTTAATCACTTCCTTAAAGGTCTTTTCTCCAAATGAAATTACATTCTGAAGTACTGGGTGTCAGAACTTCAATATATGAATACAGGGACAGGGAGTAGGCACAATTTAGCTCATAACATAAAATTTTTTTAAAGTTTTTATTTATTTATTTGATAGAGATCACAAGTAGGTAGAAAGGCAGGCAGAGAGAGAGGGGGGAAGCAGGCTCCCTGCTGAGCAGAGAACAGGATGCTGGGCTCAATCCCAGGACCCTGGGATCATGACCTGAGCCAAGGGCAGAGGCTTTAACCCACTGAGCCACCCAGGGCCCCATAACATACAATTATTATCTTTGCTTTAAAGTTGAGGAAAATGAGGCACTAGGAGGTGTTGCCTGGGACAACACAATAGTAAGTGACAAGAGCTAAGAACTGAACCCAAACAATTTAGCTCCTAAGTGAACAGGCTTTTGCTCACTAGCCTAGGATCCGTTGTGTGCCAGAATGGTGGGATTCTCTGAACCCCTCCCTGAATATTTCCTAGTAAACTGGTTTCTCTGATGTTTTTCACTCTATGTAGAATGGAAACAAACCTTTAACAGTTATTACTGGTTTTGTTTTGAAGTGGGAGAAGGGGGAAGGGGGTGAAATAACATTTGTTTACCCAGAGAGTAGTTTATACTGAATAAGCATTCCCTGGAAGATGACATATCTGAGGGACAGCCCCATCTTTCTTTTATCATAATGCCTCCATGTGGGATACAACAAATTCTGTGAAAAATAGAACCAGGGAAGCTTGGCTTCTCTCCCAGGTCCCCATGTCAACTTTTCTAAGACCGCTTAGTGGCTGGGTATGTTCCACATTGGTCTTACTTCCTGTTTTCAGTGAAGGAAAAGAAGGGAAAACATGAGGACAAGCCTTATCAGAGCAGACCATAAAGGTGTCCTGACCCCCTGAAAATTCTGCTCCAGAGATGACATCATGGAAATCTGTCTGCTATGATAGATCATATTCTGCCTTGCTTCTTAGAGTTATTTGAGCTGATTGTTACAAAGTTGATCTGCCTTCATCCTTTTTGAAGAACTGTTTTAAATAGAATATTTTCTTCTTCAAAATGTAAGTAAGAGGTTGAAGAGCAATATAATGAAATTTGCATATGCCATAACTCTAAGAAGTCTGTTTTATGCAAGTATTCCAGCACTGATAAGATGATTTTGAGAAATATTTGTCAGTGGCTTCTAAGGGGCACATACATACTTCCAGGTTTGGAGGCTAAATCCATGATTATTAACTGTTTTCAAACCATAAAGTCATTTTAGATTTCTAAATATCACACCTGAAAAGATTTTAAAGTGACCAATTTTCCAAACATTAACTTTTTTGGACAAAGAAGTCAAGAAATTAAGAAATTACAGTTAATAAAATCTACTTATTGGTTAGCCTTAGAACTGGCCTTTTCTAAGTTATCCTCCCTCTGCCACTGACAAGAAATGACCACGTAAATTTATTCTTGAATGTTTAAGCTGAAAGAATATTAGAGATTACTTACCCAGTTCCTTCATAAACCATAGGAAAACATTTAATAAGCTCCAGTAATTTGGGATATTTTTTCCTTGTTCTCCACTCTCTTTCAAAAGCCTAGCATAATGTTTGGCCTATGACAGGTATTCAATAAGTAGTTTCAATTGAGGAAATGATTAGATACTCCTATGGCTGAAAAAGACCTTTAAAAAGGCCATGTAATTAATTTCCCTGAATTTTTTAAAAGCCATGTAAAATCCTCTATAAAATACACATTTATCCTGTTGTTGAAGGCTATCAAAAAACAAAATTGTAGGGCACCTGGGTGGCTCAGTGGGTTAAGCCTCTGCCTTCGGCTCAGGTCATGATATCAGGGTCCTGGGATCAAGTCCCGCATTGGGCTCTCTGCTCAGCGGGGAGCATGCTTCCTCCTCTCTCTCTCTCTCTCTCTCTCTCTGCCTGCCTCTCTCCCTGCTTATGATCTGTCTCTGTCAAATAAATAAAATAAAATCTTTAAAAAAATTGTGCAACCTCTGTAGTAGTAGAGTATTCCAAATGTTAATGACCTTCACTGATCAGAAATCTCTCTCTGATAGATTCTCTGTCCTGCATTTGCACTATTCCCAACTTGATTGTTTCTCTGAAGGCCAGTGTTCAGTGTCCCCTCTGTCATTTTTCTCTAGCCTGGATAAGCTTTACCATTTTGACTTTTTCGTCATCTTCTTGGTTCTCCTTTTGGGACCTCTAAAGTTTTCTTCCCTTTTAAGTACAAAAATCAGTCGGAATATACAAAGGTCAAATATTAAAATGAACACAAAAATGTAAATGGTATTTAGATAAAGTCTATTTCAAATGCATGCATAAATGAAAAGGATAAGCTTATTTTCTTTATTATAGCAATACTCTTGAGTGGAGAGGTGGGTTTGACAAGAAGGGGAGAGAAAAGAGGAAAGATTTTTTTTTAATATTTTATTTATTTATTTGACAGACAGAGATCCCAAGTAGGCAGAGAGGAAGGCAGAGAGAGAGGAAGGAAGCAGGCTCCCTGCTGAGCAGAGAGCCCAATGCGGGGCTCAATCCCAGAACCCTGAGATCATGACCTGAGCCGAAGGCAGAGGCTTTAACCTGCTGAGCCACCCAGGCGCCCCAAGAGGAAAGATTTTTTTTTTCCCATTTTCCCATGTGAATTTTTTTCAGTCCTCCTCAGACTATACCTGGAAATTCTTTAGGAGACTGTTATTTCCAATGCATTGTGGTACCTGTTGGCTGAACTACAAATTGTCACTTCTCTTTTTTGGGAGTACTAATAGTACTGAAGAAAATTTTAAAAAAATATTTCTAATTATTACAGTACTAAAGCTGACCAGAAACATCACAAATACAACCTATTTCTCACTTGAGTGGAAGATCCTCAACATTGCTGGCTGCTTTCTTGATTAGCAATGATAGTTGATTTTCAGAAATATTCTATGGTTTCCCAGAATAGGATTGTAGATTATGTATAGGTTGGAGAGAGAAAAGTTTCATACCTTAATGAAAAACTGTCATAGGGTTTTGTTTATTTATACAGCTTGAATGCTTCAGAAAATAGAACTTTTTAGTTTAAATGTTGTTAGTTAACAAAATAAATGTTAACTAATCATCATAATAATATTGGTTTCTGGAATAGAATTCAGTGATTCATCATTTACAACATCCAGTGCTCATCACAAAAGGTGCCCTCTTTAATACCCATCACCCATCTAGCCCATCCCTCACCCTCCTCCCTTCATCAACCCTCAGTTTGTTCTCTGTTGTTAAGAGTCACTTATGGCTTGTTTCCTTCTCTCCCCTTTTTCCCCCTTTCCCCCTTTCCTATATGTTCATCTGTTTTCTTTCTTAAATTCCACATATGGTGGAATGAGGTCATATAATATTTGTCTTTCCCTGATTTATTTCTCTTAACATAATGCTCTCTAGCTCCATCCATGTCATTGTGAATGGCAAGATCTCATCCTTTTGATGGCTGAATAATATTCCATTGTATATAAAAAGTTAAAAATAGAACTACCCTATGATCCAGCAATTGCACTAAGGATTTACCCAAATGATACAAAAATACAGATTTGAAGGGGTATATGCACCCTGATGTGCATAGCAGCATTATCAACAATAGCCAAACTATGGAGAGAGCCCAAATGTCCAACAACTGATGAATGGATACAGAAAATTAATTTTTTAATTAAATTTAATTTTTTTTCAGTGTTCCAAAATTCATTGTTCATGCATCACACCCAGTGCTCCATGCAATATTTTGTTTTTGTACCTTTAGTTCTTAAGCCTCAACTTGTTCCTATGCGGGGGGAGTATAAAGTACAGCTTGCTAGCTAATGCACACAGGGAGATGGCAGTGTGGACACATGGTCTGTTGGTACTGGGTAGTTTCTTGGTATTTTGGTTCTTTTGAAAACATTATTTGTGATGTTTTCCTAAACATCAAGTGAAAATGAAAATAGATGTGGTCCCGTGGAGCTGCAAAAATGTTAAGAATTTGGTTTTTCACTCTTGTTTTTTTTT
>RCUC01042158.1:0-17639 GCA_003697995.1 Taxidea taxus jeffersonii
ATCAAATGTTGCCAAGAGGGGTGCCTGGGTAGCTCAGTCAGTTAAGCATCTGACTCTTGATTTCAGCTCAGTTCATGATCTGAGGGTCATGAGATCGAGTTCTGCATTGGGGCTCCATACTCTGCTTATCCTAATTCCTCTCTCTACTTGTTTTCTCTCTCTCTCTCTCTCTCTCTCTCTTATAAGTAAATAAATAAATAAAATCTTTTAAAAATGTTGCTGAGAGGTTGTATAAGATAGTAGCACTGAAGCGAGTCCTTTAGGTTTAGTAACAAGGGGGTTGACAGTGGTCTTGTGGAGAACAGTTTCAGTGGAGTGTTGGGGGAAGCATCTAATGTGTCTGCCAGTGGGTGGGAAGTGAAATGATAACAGGGATCAGACAAAATAACATTAACACATCATTCACATAACAAGAAATGCAAAGGGTCAAGAAACATAAAGAAATTCTATCCCTTTAGTAAAACAAAACAAAACACAAAAAAACCCACAAAATAAAATGAGACACTATTTTTGGCCAGACAAGTTGGCAAAGATAGAAAATTAATATACTGTCATTCACCACTTGGTGGAAGTGTCACTTGATATAATTTTTGAAGGTCATTTGGCAACATCAGAAATTTTAAAAATGTGAATACCTTTTCAAGTCACAATTCTGTTTCCTCCTGGGCATAGAGAGGGATACAGGCTCCTCATCATGCCTTTTCGTTCTTGTGTTCTCTACTATCACCACATAATAGCTGTTTGGAGCTGAGAACGGAAATAGTTCCAAAGGGGGAAATTTTTCTTGTTCTGCATGTCTCTTGTTGTTACTCCTGGTATTTTGTATTTTCATAGTGGAGTGAATAGTTTATTTGGGGTGTGTTGGGATGTCAGGTGAGGTTATTAGGAGTGTTATCTGCTGGAGGACATGCCGCCTCAGGCTTTTTAAAATACAGAGTAAGAGGGGCACCTGGCTGGCTCATTTGGTAGAACATGTGATTCTTGATCATGAGTTCAAGCCCCACATTGGGCATGGAGCCTACTTAATTAAAAAGTAAAATTAAGGGGCGCCTGGGTGGTACAGTCTGTTAAGCATCCGACTCTTGGTTTCGGCTAAGGTTGTGATCTCAGGGTCGTGAGGTCAAGTCCTGGATCAAGCTCCATACTCAGCATGGAGTCTGCTTAAGATTCTCTCTCCCTCTGCACCCCCTTCCCCACGCACTCTCTCAAATAAATAAATAAATCTTTTTTAAAAATTAAAAATAAAAAACTACAGAGTAATAATAGAGAAAGAAGGATAAAAGTTATGCAGAGAGCCAGGCCACCCAAATAATTTTCTGCCACAATTTCTAAAGGATGCAGGATGTGTTGCTTGGCAGCAGGAGTAATAAAGGAGAAAGGAAAGCGAATAGTTCTTGAGGAATTTTTCTCCCAATTATCCAAATCACACATAAAGAAAGAGGTAAACTAGTTAGCAAGAAGTGTTTGTTGAAGTTAGCCTCGCAAAATCAAAATAAAGCCAAAGATAAGCTCCATCAGGGCAAGGACTTATGTCTGTTTCACGACTTCATTGTTACCACCTAAAGGAAAGCCTGGAAATAGAAGGTACCCAGTTAATAATGGTTGAAAGTAGAAAGAACATTGAATGGGAAATTTGATAAGCTACAAAACCAGAGGAGTGAAGTGTGGATTGTTGACAGTTTGTTGAAGTTTTTCTTTTCATTGTTGCTCTTATTTAAAAACGAACATGAAACCTGGAGGCATCTGACTGCGGTTGTTTTTTTGTTTTCTTTCCTTCTTACAGAATGAGATAGCGTTAACTAGAAATCAAAATGGCTTTGCAGATAGATGGTGATTTTAAACTAAGTTTGTCATCTGCTGTGTGGAGAGAGGAGAAGGGAGAACATTATCCAGTCACGAAGCTTGTGTTAACATTAATTGGTGATTATTGCAATGTGCGCTGCAGCTTTTACTTTTTTCTGATTAGTTAGCTCCGTTTGGAGGAGAGGCAGTCACAATTACAGAAATAGGAGAATCGAAAGTGTTTTCAACAAGTTGCATAAGAATACAGCTTCTTAAGGGTTGGTTTTTTTTTTTTCATAGCAAAATTGGATATAGGAACCCTTCAAGTGTACAAGGAGGAAATTACAGTACTTTTTGATTATCTCTTGGCTCTCACCTTTTTCTCCTATACCTCATAATTCTATTTAAATAATAACAGTTTCCATACAAAAACTTTCACTGTTGTAAAGCCAACAAGATGGGGACTTGATGCAATGGTTAGCAATGCGGTTGTATGATTAACAGCAAAAAGAAAAAAGCTATGCTGGCTTTTTGGACTCTGATTGCCAGCATTCTATAGTTTAAACTGTTGACTCCTTGAAATGATTGATGGTTTGAATTTTCTTGATGCAAGACTCTCGTGGTTTTCCACCTACATCTTTGGCTTCTTTCCTTCTCTCTTGTGTATAGATTCATCTTATACTACTACCTAGCCAGTTTTAGAATCTCTTCTCTTCTCACTCTGTGCTCTTTCTTTTGGAGATCTTATTTGAATTACCACCTTACTCCAATGACCTAAAATTTTATCTCTAGCACAGGTTATTCTCTTCAAGCTACCTACATGGTGTATCTTCTTATTCTAAAGGCAGTCAAACTCACCATGTTCAAAAATAAGATTAAAATTTACCTCTCCAAATAATGATCTCTACCAAACATGCCAAGCTAAAGTCATCTCTGATATCTGTCTCCTCTCCTTTCCCTGCCCCATCCAATCTGTCACTAACTCTCTCCGTTTCTTCTCTTACTATCTCTCATTTCTGTTTCTCTTTGGCCCTGCCACCAGTAGTCTAGTGCAGTTTACACTCGCTCACCTTCAAAACCTTCTAAATTGTCTTCCTGCATCCACCTTTGCCCCGTTTCAATCCGTTTTCTGCAGTGCAGCCATTTCAAAATACAGATATGAACATGTAATTCTCCTTGCCACTGATCTTGAGAAAAGTTTAAAAGTTTTAACCAAGACCTACAAAGCTTTGAATGATCTGAACCATTCTCACCCTCTTCAGTGTCCTCTCACCTTGCACTTGCTTTAGCTCTTTGTGCCCCAACTGCACTGGCCTCCCTTTAATGCCTGGTCTCTCTATGCTACATCCTGCCACAGGACCTTTGGACATGCTTTTGTCTTGGCTAGGAAAGCACTTGCTTCATTTTGTCTGGTCAGCTCACACTCATCATTCAGATCTGAACTTATTTTTCTTTTTTTTTAAAGACTTTATTTATTTATTTGACAGAGAGAGAGAGATCACAAGTAGGCAGAGAGGCAGGCAGAGAGAGGAAGGGAAGCAGGCTCTCCGCTGAGCAGAGAGGCCCGATGCAGGGCTCTATCCCAGGACCCTGAGATCATGACCTGAGCCGAAGGCAGAGGCTTTAACCCACTGAGCCACCCAGGCGCCCCTGAACTTATTTTTCTTTAAGAAAGATATTTATGACTTCCTTGACTTGTCAGCTCTCCCTAGCTTACATTCTCCTATTCCACTGTGCATCTCTTTATTATGCTTATCACATGGGTGTGTGGCTGGGGAGGGTGGGAGCTCCCAGCCACCAGGGCGGTGGCAGGGTGGAAGGTTCTGTCATCTGGATAGGCGGACAAGCTTTTGCTTTTCCTTTGTGTCCTCACAAGTTGTCTCCGGGAATGAATTTCCTCAGCTTTAGGAAGCACCTGGCTGCTGCTTTTACTTACGATTCAACCCCATTTTGTACTTACTGCTCCTTGACTATGTTCTATACTTTTCCAACTAGATGCTCACTGCAGGGTAGAGCTACCTCGTCCTTCCCCATCTGTAAAGATGCTACTTTCTCAACAACAACAATAATAATAATCAGAATGTTTTGCTAGTTGCTTACTTTGTGCAAGGCGACCTCTATTTTGCCACTCAATTCTTACAACAAACCTGTTTTGTACATTCTAGTATTAACTCCGTTTTACAGATGAGGTAAGTGAGGTTTCAAGAGGCTAAGCAAGGGACGCCTGGGTGGCTCAGTTGGTTAAGCGGCTGCCTTCGGCTCAGGTCATGATCCCAGCGTCCTGGGATCGAGTCCCGCATCGGGCTCCTTGCTTGACAGAGAGCCTGCTTCTCCCTCTACCTGCCTCTCTGTCTGCCTGTGCTTGCGCTCTCTCTCTCTAACAAATAAATTAAAAAAAAAAAAAGAGGCTAAGCAACAGCATCCACCACAAAGTGGGGAACTATAGGAGCTAGAGTTTGCGCAGAGAAACCTGACAAAACTGGTTTCTCATGATATGTTCCACTTGGTGAAAAGACACTTCAGTCATAAAGGCTTTTTTGATGCTAAAGGCTTTTTTGATGCACTCAATAAGATGTGATCTCTTTTTGCAACTTTCTCTGCATTGTGTGTATGCTTCTTTTATGGTGATTATCATATCACCATTAAAAAAAAAAGCTGAAGAGGGTCATGATCTGAGCTGAAGGCAGAAACTTAACCGACGGAGCCATCCAGGTGCCCCAGTAGTTGCCAGTTCAAATGAATATAGGGTTAAGAATGTAACAAATGACTGAGATGGCCCATTTGGCTGTGATATACCGAAGAACACAGCCCTACCTGGAGGGAATAGCAGCTATTTGGTTCCTCTTGATTGTGATCACACTGAAATGTGTGTTGCCGTGTGTTGCCAGGTCTTTTGATTTTTCAAGAGAATTCAGAAATCTGGATTTTTATTTTTTCTTTTTCTTTTTTAAAAGATTTTATTTTTAAGTAGTCTCCACACCTATCGTGGGGCTCGAACTCACAACCCTAAGATCAAGAGTCACATGTTTCACCAACTGAGCCAGCCAGGTGCCCCAGAAATGAGGTTTTTTAGATAAATAAAGTGATATCTCCTGCTTTTTAAGTGTTGGGAAAATTAAAACATAGACTAGACCGATATGGGGTAGCTCATGGCCAATGACTGGTAGATACTGTTTCTGCTCTTCCTTCAAGCTCTTTTTTTTTTTAAAGATTTTATTTATTTATTTGACACAGAGAGAGAGAGCACAAGCGGGGGGAGCACCAGACAGAGAGAGAGAGAGAGAAGTGGGCTCCCAGCTAAGCAAGGAGCCCAACACAGGACTTGATCCCAGGACCCTGGGATCATGACCTGAGCCAAAGCCTAACCAACTGAGATACCCAGGCTTCCCTTCCTTCGAGCTCTTATTTTACACAATAATGATTCTATGTAAATGAATATTCTAATACTATCAAATTTCTTCTAGAAATCACTGCTATTGTGAGAAGTATCTTCTATAATGTTTGAGAATAGGAAGAAAGAGGGAGAAGAAATATCAAACCCCCAAGGTTTCACTAATGTTTTGGAAGAACACACATATATTTGAAAGAACAGTATCTGAGTGCCCGTTCTATAATTATCTGTGTGTGTATTTATAAGCACAGATGAGATGTAATTTGCATATGTATCATTGAATATGCATATATTTATTTTATATACAGAATCTACAGATTTACATTACATTTTACATTTATGCAAATTTACACTTGAATTTACCAAATATGTAGATTCATGTCAGAGATTTTTGAAAAATTAAAAAAGGCTCAGATTCAATTTTAGCTGACAAGGGTTGAAAACTGGACAGTGATCTCATCGCTTTGATAATCCAATTCCTTAAACTAGCCAGACCTTGGAAAATGAGCAGCTTAAACATGCTTGTGCCTGTGATAGAATTTGAAATGACTGTTTAATCTGTTTTGGCTCTAAGTTGTATAGTAAGAATATTTTTGAGAAGCTACATGTTGATGGGAATGAAAATGAACTAGATCAGTCACCTCCAGTACATGCGAACTAGAAACTCTTTTCCAGTTAAGCTCTACTGCAAGAGCTGAGTTTCTCAGGTCACCAGAGTCTTATACTGAAAAACAGTCTAGATCAACATCTAAAAATAGGTGTAAAGAGCCTATCGTGGACGTGGCCCAGCATGAAATACTGTGGGAATATTGAGGACAGGTAACATGTTCAAGGAGTCGAAGTTTGGTCAGTCTTGAGCAAGAATGTAAATATTTGGCACTATTTTGTTAGGTTGTAGGGATTTTCTTCCTGGATTGGCTTTAGAAATAGGCTAGACATTAATCTAGGAGATGCTCAGTTTCTTTCCAATTTGTTGATGCTTTATGTTACAATTTCTTTGGGGGTAAGAGTATTGTCTTAAAAGCACATAACTTCAAATTTCCTTCTTTTAGAGTTCCTTCTAGGTTGCAGGTTGCATTTTTAGCACAAAAGTAAACAGAGGTGGTTATATATTAGCCAGAGGAATGACTACAGGAAGAGAACATCATATAATCCCCTTGACATTCTGTAGATCAGAGAATGTTGGAGCTGGAAAGGACTTTAGCAGTTCCATAGCAGTTGTCCTACCCTCTTAGGGAGTTAGATTAGTTATCTCCAAGAGCCTTCATAGCTCATTTGTCAGAAGGGGCAGCTGAGGCCCAGGGTCAGAGTTTATATTTACTGTGGATCAATATTTCAGGGGAAAGGGAGTTGACTCTTAAAATGCCAAAATGAGTTAATCTGAACCCATGAAAAATTTGCAGCAATTTATGTGGCATTTCAAATAAATGGGACAGAATTGGTCTAGTACTTGAGATCCTAGAAATAAAGTTTTCTAGCACGTCTCTTTCCTTAATCATAAATTCTAATGTATCTTGTGCATCTCTGTGGAAAGAAGCAAACCAATTAAACAGAAGCGCCTAGCTCAGTGCTGAGTTCATTGCAGGCTTTCAACCTATAGGTGTTCAGTGACCAGAGGCAGTAACACTCACCATAGATTTCTATTTAGTTTTGCATGTTTCTAATCTAGATGTCTCACTACTAGCAGTGGAAGTAACTTTGTGATATTCAGAGTATATTTTCTTTGACCTAAGGCTATAACTCTTCTTTGAGGCAGAAACTAATTGAACAATTCATTTTGGTATTTTTTTTTATCATGAAACTGCTGCAAAAGGGATATTTGACTGCTATATAATTTTGTCAGATATATGAAGAGAAAAAGCAATTATTTGCCTGGATTTTATGTCCTATTAAAATTAAATAAAGGCATAAAATACATAAATAAAACCTCATTGAATGTTGGAATGTCAGGGAGGAGAATGAAATTTGTGTGTATTATTCTCATTTGTTCAGCACAGCTGAGAATAGGAAACTGGTGCTATTAAGTTTTAATCTTTCTCCTTTCACATCAGAACACTCATATATATGATTTTTTAAAAATTCAGCAGGGAAACTGTATGTACTTTAATATTAATTGCTACTAAGTTGATAGTATTTCATATGAGCCATTTAAAAATTATGAACTTTGCTTTTATGTTCATCTTTCCCATAACTGCCAGGATAATCTCTTACCAATAGTATTTTCATTATATTCGTCTCTTGCTCAAAAACCTATAGAGAATGCCTATAGCTTTAGTGTTATAAGTAGGAGTTGTAGAGACAGAAGTTCTGGGTCTGATTCTCTACTTTTTGCTGGCCGTGTGGCTTTGGGAATGCCATTGTTTTCCCTCTGAGGCTTAGTTTCCTTATAAACAAAGTGGGGAAATATATTACAAATGATAATATTGTTGTGAGGGATACATGAGAAAATGTTTGAAGCTCTTCGCAGAGCACCTGGCCTGAGGTAAGCCCTGGTACACACTAGGTATTCAATAACTATTGATTTAATTATCTGATAGGTACCTAATGCTTAGAAGATGACATGCAATTTTTTCACCCTACCCTGTAAGAACTGGCTCCCATATTTATCCCAGGCACCAACACTCTTAGTTTGTTATGGCTTAGTTAGGATAGGTCCCTTTGTTTTGGCCAGACTGATTCCCTTTCTGCCCTTATACACTACTCAGCTTCTCAGTCCCATGCTTGCACTGTTTTCATTACCCCACAGAAAGTGCCCTTCACTCTTCAATGCCACCGTATTTCAATTACTTTCGTAATCTTGCACGAAACTCACCTTTTCCAGGAAATTGCCTAATTAACCCCATTTGACTTAGGTCTCACCATTATTCTGGTTCATCTCAGCACTCACGTAATCAGTCTGTTTAATCCTCTGCACCTGCAAGCATACAGTTTTGCCTTGTTCTTAATTCATTTTCTGCATATTTCGCCTTCTCCAGCTCGTTTCAAAGCTCTTCAGTGGCAGTGAGGAATGCATCTCCTACTTTGTTTGCAACAACACCCTTTCCCATATTACCCTTGGCCTCCAGTTTCAAGAAAGTTGCAAATTTTGCTGAATAAATGAATCAGTGGTATTTCATGAAATTGCATTTTGCAGCTATGAAAAGCCAAACATCAAGTGGATGCAATTTCATGCTTATGATCTAAAGCAGCCAACCGGGCATTCTGACAATGAACAGATATTTGTGATTATTTTTATATTTTCTGCAATGAGGTTGAAAGAGCACACTTCATTATGCGACTGCAGGGACAGTGGTTAGCCTAGCATATGACATCACAAAATGTTCTACTGGTACAGAATGAGTGTACAATTTAAAACAATGATATAGCTGTGTGACCTTGGGTATGTCGATTAACCTTTCAGGTGCTTTGTTTCCCCATCTGTAAAATAAATGAGGGGTTAGGTTCTGTTATCTCTGTCTGCTCTCAGTTCTATCATTTTCAGGTTTTTAAATCATATACTATGGCCTCAGTTGGTAGTGTGGCAGTATATATATGATGTGAATGGTTACTAAGTGATATCTATCTCAGTGGTCATCAACTGGTGCCCTTTGAGGGTGCCCAAGTATATATTAAATATATATAGCTTTTGTCTTGGGCAGATGACATTTGTGGTCTATTTCCTAAGAAACCACATGGTTCTAGGGCTAAGATAAACAAGATTCAGTATTTTCTAGCAGACTAAGAATGAAGAGGGGAATAGAACCAGAAGAGGTTTTAATTCAAGAATAGATTGAGGCTTAGGGAAAACAGAGTCAGAATTTGCTTTACCATAAGGAGAAGTATCTTTCCCCATTCTCTTCCTCCCCTTCATTCACTACCCCCCAGAGAACCACCCTCCCCAAAGAAGAATTTATCATTCATTAGAATTCAAAATCATCATAAAAATTCCTATTTTTTAAAAGATTTTATTTATTTGACAGAGAGAGATCACAAGTAGGCAGAGAGAGAGAGAGAGAGAGGAGGAGGAGGAAGCAGGCTCCCTGCCGAGCAGAGAGCCCTATGTGGGACTCGATCCCAGGACCCTGAGATCATGACTTGAGCCAAAGGCAGAGGCTTAACCCACTGAGCCACCCAGGCGCCCCAAATTACTATTTTTAAACACAGAATCTTTTTTTTAAAAAAAGATTTTATTTATTTATTTGACAGAGAGAGAGATCACAAGTAGGCAGAAAGGCAGGCGCAGAGAGAGAGGGAAGCAGGCTCCCTGCTGAGCAGAGAGCCCGATGCAGGGCTCGATCCCAGGACCCTGGGATCATGACCTGAGCTGAAGGCAGAGGCTTTAACCCACTGAGCCACCCAGGAACCCCACAGAATCTTTTTTTAAACATGTAAAGGGGTGTCTGGGTGGCTCAGTGAGTTAAGTGTCTGCCTTTGGTTCATGTCATGATTCTGGAGTCCCGGGATTGAGTTCCGCGTCTCGCTCCCTGTTCAGTGGGGAGCCTTCTTCTCCCTCTGCCCTTCCCCTGCTCATGTTCTCTCTCTCGCTCTGTCTCTCTCAAATAAATAAATACAATCTTTTTTAAAAAAAGAAAAAGCATGTAAAATTTTTATTAACACAGGAAAGTAGAAGGACATGTAAATTTATCGCAATGAATATAAATCACTTGCAAAACTGCGAATGCCCTACGTTAAGGAGATTTAAAGAACCAGAAGAGAATTGTGAGGAATTTATTCCCAAACACCAACCCAGAACTAAAAGATAAGTTATATTGACCAGTCTAGTTTCATTAAAGCATTTGTTTCTAATGACTGAGTGAAAATTACTTATTTGAAAACATTGTCTTTCAAACCATGCCCTTTTAAAAAAAAAAACAAGAAGTCTATGTAATTACAAAATTATGTTTTTCATGAAAATAGATATCATTTCAAAGAACAATGAGTATATAGAGAATATATATGGTATAAGAGTAAACTTTCCATAATGAGAATCAGTTTTGGAGTTTTGTCATGTTACAATAACCTAACCTGGCTTCTCAGAGCTTGGCCCTTTATGTAGCATACCAAGCATCTAGTTCTTCAAGCTATGATATGAATGATCTAAATGGATTATATTTATGTATCCCTCATACATAAAATAACCACAGAGACATGTTGTTGTACCTACATGACTTGACAAATGGGGCCCAAAGGAAACCGAGAAGCAACCTGAGAAATTTGTCCAAGGGTGTTTTACAGCATCAAAGGGGCTACATAAGCCTTCTACCAAAACTGGAAAAAAAGAACAAGTTACTGAGGCAGGAGTATGTATAGTGAGAGCGAAGCTGGAAGGTAAATGGTTGCTGGAAGCATAAGGGATAGAGGTCAGATAATAGGATATTGGAGTTAAGGATTTCTGATGCAGAGCAGTTCTGGTGATGGCAAGGTCTAGAGGGGCTTCCACAGCTGTGAGTGGATAGAAGGAAGTGAAGGTCAATGTCACAGGTGTTGAGGTTAAGACTTATACACGTAGGGGCACCAGGGTGGGTCAGTGGGTTAAAGCCTCTGCCTTCGGCTCAGGTCATGATCTCAGGGTCTTGGGATTGAGCCCTACATCAGGCTCTGCTCAACAGGGAGCCTTCTTTTTCCTCTCTCTCTCTCTCACTCTGCCAGCCTCTCTGCTTACTTGTGATCTCTGTCAAATAAATAAATAAAATCTTTAAAAAAAGACTTATACATGCAGCGTGCTAGTGGACTGACTGTCCATATAGATCTTTATTGACTGGATGAATAGTGAGCAGCTATTCTGTGGAGATATAGCCGTAAATGAGGAAAACACAGTCCCTGGCCTCATAGATCTTCTATTCTAGTAGAGAAGATAGACAGTTTAAACAAATCATTACAATAAAGTATAATGAGTGTTACTTTTCAGAAACCGAAGAAATACATTTAGGCAAGGGGGGTTGGTTCTCTGGTAGCTAATGATAAGGGAATTATCTTTAGGAAGCCTTCCCTTCCTCATTTTTCTTTTTTTTTTTAAGATTTTATTTATTTATTTGACAGACAGAGACCACAAGCAGAGAGAGAGGAGGAAGCAGGCTCCCTGCTGAGCGGAGAGCCTGATGTGGGGCTCGATCCCAGGACTCTGGAATCATGGCCTGAGCCGAAGGCAGAGGCTTTAACCCACTGAGCCACTCAGGTGCCCTCCTTCCTCATTTTTCTATCATTTTTTGAGTAAGAATAGGCTTTCAGTTATAGATAGAAATAAAATAGACTCAGAAATTCAATGATTTGTCTGCTGTCATACACCTAGTGAGTGGTAGAGCTAGGATTCAAAGCTAGCTCTGTCATAGTTGTAGTTCTGCTATGGCTGTATAAGTTGACTACAGTCCATCTTTCTGGCTGATTATGACAGAAAAATATGGAAAAATACAAAACCTGCTATTGAGGACTCTAAAAAGTTGACAGAAGCAGTAAGGTTATAGAGTGGGGTCAAAACTTGGAGAAGTGACCTGCATGGGGGTGAGTTTCCATTTTTTCCCCTTATGCTCCTTTGTGTCTAGAGTGGATCCCAGTCACATAGTGTTGTGGAGGTGTTGGAAATAAAACTCTGATAGAGAGATCATGAAGTTTCTGGCCAGAAAAACAAAGGATAGGAGCACCACAAATCTGGATAGTTTGGGAGGAATCACAGTAGGAGAGAGCTGGAGAAGGGGCCTCTTAATTGTGTATAAGTCTCAGCCAGACTCCTGAGCTATGTATGCATGCATGGGATGGACTGTAATGAGTCGAGCAAAGTCTTTGAGGATTGGAGTGAGATTAGAATCATCCACACAAGTCTCACATCAACCCTGAACAATACCTGCATGGTACAAATCCAAATAATCAGAGCACCTTCTTAAAGAAATAAAACAAGATTTAATTTTTGACAACTTTATTGAGGTATACTTTACATATGTAGAATTTATCTGTTTTAAGTTTAAAATTCAGTGATTTTTTTTTAAAGGAAGTCAAGGACCATTTCCATCACTCCAGTAAGATCTCTTGTTTCTGTTTACTGTTAAACTCTGTTCTCAACTCCAGCCCCTGGAAACCACTAATCTATTTTTTTTGTCTCTGTAGGTTTGCATTTTCTGGACATTTCATGTAAATGGAATCATACAATATGTGGTCTTTTGCATCTGGCTATTTTCACTCAACATAATGTTTTTGATGTCCATCCATATTGTAGCATGTATGCATATTTTGTTTCTTTTTTAAGGATGAAAAGTATTCATTGTATGGTTATTCCACATTCAAAACTAAGATTTGACCTGCCACCCATGTAAGGCAAGAAAGAATATATGGTCTAAACCTAACAGGGTGATTACCTGAAAAAACAAAACAAAACAAAAAGTCAACATTTTCCAAAAAATCCAGGAGTTTCAGGACCTTGAGTCTAAACAACTTAATAGTCAAAATATCTGAGTGACTATGTATACTAGATGTATTAAGAGCCTGGAAAATATGACCAATCCTCAAAGGAAAAGACAATCAGCAAATTCGAACCTTGAGAAAACCCAGATGTTGGAATTATCAGAGAAAGTATTTAAAACATCAGTTATACCTTGGCTCCATGAAGTTAAGGAAAAAAACACTTGAAATGAATGGATATATATTCTCAGCAGAGAAATAAAAAGTATATAAAAAAGAACCATATGGAAAATTTGGAACTAAAAACTACAACATTTGAAATGAAAAAAAAATTACCATCTGGACTCAATAGTAGACTAGAGATGACAGAGGATAGAACTAGTAACTAGAAAATAGGCCAATAAAAGAAATACTGTATGATTTCATTTATGTTTTTTTAAAGATTTTATTTATGGGGCCCCTGGATGGCTCAGTTGGTTAAGTGTCTGCCTTCTGTGTAGGTCATGATCCTGGAGTCCCAGAATCCAGCCTGGCATTGGTCTCCCTGCTCAGCAGGGAGCCAGCTTCTCCCTCTGTCCCTCACCCCACTCATGCTCTCTCCCTCTCTCTCTCTCTCTCTCAAAAAAAATAAATAAATAAAATCTAAAGAAAATAAAGTGGTAAAATACTAATGCTAAACAGATTGTGAAAGTTAAGTGTATATAGTGTAGTTTCTACTGAAATTATGAAAAATATAATTCAAGGAAAAGCAGCAAACAAGCCAATATATTAATTGAAATACAACAGTAAGAAAAATATCCACCCAACTCAAAAGAAAGCAGGAAAAGGGTTAGAGAAGAGTAAAAACAGTGGGGACAAGCAGCAACAAATACTGTCATATCTAAATCAAATCATGACAACAATTACATGGAGTGTTAAAACTCTAAACACACACATTAAAAGGCAGAAATTGAAATTAAATTATAAAAAATAAGACCCAATTACATGCTGTCTGTAAGAAATACACTTTAAATATAAAGGCGTATATAGGCTAAATATAAAATGATGGAGCCATCTGGCTGTGAGCAGCAGCTGGAGCCAGGTGATCCTGTGCCAGGGACCAGGCCAAGACCTGGCGATGGAGCCTTGCCAGGCCCTGTGCCCTTTGCCGCTGTGCTTCTCGCCCTGTGCTTTCAATGGAGGTACTGTATTGGTGGTAATCGCTGGAGGAGATTTTTCAGTCGTTGCTTCTGACACTCGATTGAGTGAAGGACTTTTAATTCGCACCTAGGATGGCCCCAAGTGTTACAAATTAACAGACAAAACAGTCACTGGATGCAGCGGTTTTCATGGAGACTGTCTTACCTTGACCAAGATTACTGAAGCAAGACTAAAGATATGTGAGCATTCTAAAAACAAGAACATGACTACAGGGGCAATTACTGCAATACTGTCCACAACCCTCCATTCAAGACACTTCTTTCCATATTATGTTTACAGCATCATCTGGGAACTGGATGAAGAAGGGAAAGGAGCTGTGTACAACTTTGACCTGGTCTGATTCTACCACTGAGACTCTTTCAAGGCTGGAAGCTCAGCAAATGCCATACTATGGCCCCTGCTTGACCACCAGGTTGGTTTTAAGAGCAGGCAGAATATGGACCATGTCCCCTTGTCCTTGGACAGTCATGCATCTTGTGAAAGATGTCTTCATTTCTATGGTGGAGAGGGTTGGTTTTACTGAGGACGCACTCATATCTGCATCATGACTAAGGAGGGCAGCAGGGAGGGGACTGTTCCCCTGCAGGATTGAGCTGTGTGTTGTTATCATTAATCACTTTAAAACTGGTTAGTTTTGGGGCACCTGGGTGGCTCAGTGGGTTAAGCCTCTGACTTCAGTTCAGGTCATGATCCCAGGGCCCTGGGACCAAGCCCCACATCGGGCTCTCTACTCAGTGGGGAGCCTGCTTCCTCCTCTCTCTCTCTCTCTGCCTGCCTCTCTGCCTACTTGTAATCTCTCTCTGTCAAATAAATAAATAAAATAAAAAAAAACTGGTTAAATTTGTATCTTGGAACTCTCCAACTCATTTCTTTTATTAAAAAGTAAAGCCTGAAGTAATAAAGAAAGTAAAAGGATAAAAAAATATACAATGCAAATAATAGTTGAAAAATTGCTGTGGTGGCTATGTTAATATCAGACAAAGGAAACTTCAGAGCAATACATATTACCACGAATGAAGAAGGAACTAATTATGAAAGAATTAGTTCACCAAGACATAACAATCCTAAATGCATATGCAGCTAACAACAGATCTTCAAAAGACACCTGATAAAAAGTAATATAAATGAAAGAGGAAATAGACAAATACACAAATGTATATGGTGACCTGGATACAGGCATTTCAGTAATTGATAGAAAAAATCAACATCAGTTCGTGATTTTAAGAACTGTCTATAAACAAGGAATCAGAGGGGACCTTATCCAACCTGATAAGGAGAATATGTTTTTAAAAAAAGACACCTAAAAAAAAGATACCTAAAAACAAAACAAGAAAAAATCCCTTAGGTGATAACATATTTAATGGTGAAAGACTGAATATTTTTTACTTAAGATCAGGAATCAGGAAATAATGTCCACTTTAACCTCTTATGTAACTTCATACTTGATGTCCTCTTGAGTGAAATGAGGCGAGGAAAAGTAATAAAATGTATACAAATTGGAAAAGAAGAAACCAATCTGTCTTTATCCATAGATGCCAATAATTTTCTAAATAGAAAATACCAAGGAATCTACAAACAAGGTCCATATACAAAAATCAGTTATTTTCCCAAATGCTGACAGTGAACAATTGGAGAACAAAATTTTTAAGTCCATGCCATTTATAATAGTACACACAGCATGAAACTCTTACACATAAATTTAACAAAATACACATATCTGTTTGCTGAAAATTACTGAGCATGGATAAAAAGACTCAATATTGTTACATTTCATTTCTCTCCAAACCAATCTATAGATTCAACTCAATCACAATAAAATCACAGCAGGATATTTGTAGATATAGAAAAGCTGGCTCAGAAATGTATGTAGAAATGCAAAGGAACTTAAATAGACAAAAGAACTTGGAAAAAGAAGAGTAAGTTGGAGGACTCACACAATCTGATTTCAAGATTTACTATAAAGCTATAGTAATCAAGACATGATGGTATTGGTGAAAGGATAAACACACAGATTATTGATACAGAATCTAAAGTACAGAAATAGAGCCACAAAGATATAGACAATCAATTTTTTTGTTATATCTACTTGATTTCTTGTTGTTCATGCATTTTTAAAAAATATTTTTTGTGGTAAAAATGTATAACATAAAATTTACCATCTTAACCATGTCTAGGTGTATAGTTCAGTAGTGTTAGGTATATTCACATTGTTGTGAACTAATAATCTCCAGTACTTTTTCATCTTGCAAAACTGAAACTCTATACCCCTTAAACAACTGCTGATTTTCTTCTCACTCCAGCCCCTGGAAGCCACTCTCCTACTTTCTGTTTCTATGAATCTGACTACTTTAGATACCTCATCTGAGTGAAATCATACAGTATATGTCTTTTTGCGACTCCCTTATTTTAAGTTGCATAATGTCCTCAAGATTCACCCATGTTGTTACATGTATCAGGATTTCCTTCCTTTTGGCAAATTGAATTTTGACAAGGTTCCAAAGTCAATTAAATGGAAAAAAATAGTCTTTTTGAAAGTTATGGCTGAAAAATTGAATAGTATGCAAAAAGAAAAAAACGAGTATATCCAGTGCCCACATCTTGGTTACTATTACCATTCTCCAATGAAACGAACCCTGGACTCTTGGGAAAATGGCTAACTGTAGGGGCAGGGAAAAAATAACCTTTTGTATTGCTTCAAAGCAAGGAAGCAAGCAAGCAACATCAAGAAAAACCCCTTGATGATGGGGAAATGTCAGAGACACAGGACCTGACTGAGAGGTCCCAGTGGCCAAAGCTGGAATAATTTAAGCCAAAAAATAAATGAAATAGTGTCAGATTATAACCTAAAGTATGGAATAAATACCCATTAGTCCATACTGTCATAAATGATGAACAATGAAGAGCAACAACCTACTGAGTTTTGAAATTTTTGAGTACCGATACTCAAAACAACATTGGTGGATTCAAAATAATTGTGATGAGTAAAATAAGCCAGACATCAAAGAGTATGTCTTTTATGATTTCATTTACATAAAATTCTAAAAAAGGCAACCCAATCTATAGTGACAGAAAATAGGTCAATAGTTGACTGAGAATGAAGGTGGAAAGAAGGATGGAATGCTGCATAAATATCCTTTTAGGGGGCCCTGGGTAGCTCAGTTGGTTAAGTGTCTGCTTTGGGATCAGGTCATGCTCCCAGGGTCCTGGGATTGAGCCCTATGTCAGGCTCCCTGCTTCGCAGGGGGTCAGCTTGTCCCTCTCCTTCTGGCCCCTCCTGCTCCTGTGCTCTCTCCCTCTCTCTCAAATAAATAAACACAATCTTTTAAAAAATTATCCTTTCTTTATGGTGATTGAAATGTTTCTTATCTTAATTTTACTGTGTTTTCATAGCTGTACACATATGTCAAAACTAATCAAATTTTACACTTCAGCTATGTGCATTTTATTTTATTTCAGTTAGGTCTCAATACAGTTTTAAAGAATGTGGGCTTGACCCTCAGTCTGGAGCTCTTTTTATTACAGCACAGTTGCATCTCTGGGTTGGGAATGGAACCTTTGAGGATGGCGGACAGAGAGAAAGAATCAGTATTTATCAAGTGATCTGTTAGAATCTGCCAGGTCTTGAAACATAGTATTAGGTCAGACCTCAAATAATAGATTGGACTACATGAAATTGCTCTTTTTATAGGCTGAAAGTGGTTGACTGTCAGAATATTATATGGTTCAATCTATAATAATTTGTGTTTTTCCAGTGGGGGGCATGTACACAGAAAAAGCATAATATATGCATTGCATGTAGATTTAAATGCAAATTCAAAGAGTGGTAAAATGTGACATCTGTGAGTTGATTCAAGGAAGGATATTGGCTTCTCACTTTCAGTACAAGTCATGACGGCTC
>RCUC01042159.1:0-48984 GCA_003697995.1 Taxidea taxus jeffersonii
TGTTACCCAAGTTACTTAGCCTCTTTGTGTCTCAGTTTCCTCATAAAATAGGCATAATAATAGTACATACTTCAGAGGGTTGTTATGATTAGTTATGGTGCATAAAGCATTTAGAAGAGTGCCTGACTATCATCATCATTATTTTAGCCCATGTTTGTGTCTTTCACGCCGCTTATTTTAACTTGAAAATGTTGTAGATGTCAGTTTGTCTTTTTTTTTTCGGTCTCTCCCTTACTGTTATAAAATTTTCATGAAGGCAGAAACCGTGTTTGTGTATGTCTTGTTCATTCTCCTTTCCCCAGCACTTAGCACACAGTAGGAACTCAATAAACACTTAGCAAGTAAATGAATGATAATTTAAGGAAAATTTCCTAACCTAGCACACAGTAGGAACTCAATAAACACTTAGCAAGTAAATGAATGATAATTTAAGGAAAATTTCCTAACCTCAAATATCTCTTTCCTCCAAGTTCCTATTATAATAAAATCTCTTTATAACAAAAAAGATTCCCAGATCTTCATCAATGGAATATTTTATTTCCAGGAACATTTGCTAGAAACAAATGTCAGGGCAACACATTCTGAACAGTCTTTTGTGTCAGTCTTTTCCTCTTCACTATTGCCTTTGCTTTCTCCAGGTACTTACAACTAGATCTACTAATAGGACCCACTTCTAGGTCCAGGCCCAGAGCCTAAGGAAATCATCCCAAACATAACTAAGGTAAAGTGGTTGAGGGTTTAGTATAGGGTATGAAAATTATGAAGGTACAAGCACATTAAATTACTTAAATGTGTTGTGTAAACTGTAAAAACCTTCACCCTGGCATGAAAATGAAATGTGTTAGAGATGTATCCTGGGTGACTGTGTCCAACTCCTATTCACTCTACCCTCTGTCACAGATAGATAAACCTCTATCTAACAAACTCCACTTGCGCTTGTTATCTGGAATCTTCTGCAGGTATATCCTGCCTTCTTCTTTCCTGAAACATTTTGGAACTTCATGAATTCCCTGGACACAATCCAAGGAAAACACCCAAACACATCCAACATTCCATTATTGATACCAGCCTCCTCTGATTTCCATTACCTCAGGTCTCAGTGTTGCTACCCATTCTCAGCAACTCTAAGACTCGAACTCACTCTGTTTGTATAATTCTGGTATATGTTGTACTGGAATTGGATTTGTGTAAAAATTAGAGGAAGGTAGAGGAAGCTATCCTAATTTGTCATTTCCAAGTAAACCACAAATTGTAAAAATGTGATTTAGTTATTAATCTGTTCAAAAAACTTTGCCACTGAACTATATCCAGTCTAGGCAACTAATTTCTGATTTCTGAAACTCCACTGAACTCCAGAATAAGGTTCTAAATATTTGTTCTAGTAACCAAGGCTCTGCACTATAGTATCTACCTACCTTTCAACATTGACTGCCATTACTCCACTATACAAAGCTTTTGTGAAATCTAAGGGTAGAGGCTTTCTCTTTGTTACTAGCAGCCTGGCACTTTGAATTGTATCTGGCACATTGTGGTGTTCAGTAAATGTAAGAGGTAAAAATTACTGAGTTCTTTGTATTAAACATGTACAACATGAAGTGCTTTAAGATATCAACTCACTTTACAGGTATCATCTTAGGTAATTCTCCAACTTTATGGAATAGATATTATATCAATTTGTCCAAGTTCAATCAACAAGGGTAATGGTAAAACCAGGACTTGAACCCAGATCCGTTTAGCGTCAGAGATTATGCCATTAAAAATTACACCACATCATTTCAATGGTGTTTGTAGAATAAATACTCGAGCCAAACTACTCTTCATTGTTTCCCTAAAGCAATGAAGTCAACGCAATATATGTGCCTCTACAAACACCCTTTCTCTCGCCTGAAAGACTTGCCCACAGCTTTTAGATGCTCAGTCATCCTTTGGACTTAGTCCATATTAGTGATGAGCACTACTTCTCTCATACCTGATAAGTGCTTACTTGTATTTGTAGTTCTCCATTTATGATATCCGCAACTAGACTCTAAGCCCGGGGAGGGCAAAATTCACATCTTACACTGCTATTGAGTCTCAGTCTCAAGCATCAAGTGTAGGCATTTAGATCCATTAAGTAATATTTCCTGAAGGTGATGGCTTAAATGAGGACAAAAAATAAACCAAAGTTAGGTGCATTTTTATTTATTTATTTATTTATTTAATTTATTTTTTAATTTATTTTTTTAAAGATTTTTTAATTTTCTTATTTATTTGACAGACAGAGATCACAAGTAGGCAGAGAGGCAAGCAGAGAGAGAAGCAGGCTTCCTGCTGAGCAGAGAGCCCGATGCGGGGCTCGATCCCAGGACCCTGGGATCATGACCTGAGCTGAAGACAGAGGCTTTAGCCCACTGAGCCACCCTGGCGCTGCTTAGGTTCATTTTTAATTACAATTGGTAAGAAACCTGTATTATATAAGTGTGTATTAAAACATAAAATCCTTTCATGTGCAAATATTAGTTACTAGGATGAGAAATCGAAGGAGCAAGGAAGAAATAGTCATCATCCTTACAAGTAAATTTGCTTCCGAGGTTGAATTATCTTGTTATGTCCGCCATTTATTTCAGACCGATCTATTGGAAGTTTCAGAAATCAGAAATTAGTTGCCTAGACTGGATATAGTTATCTTGCATCTATGGAGTAATTTACATTTATAAAACTGCTTTGTGATAATTATAATGTTGACTGGAGATCAAACAAGACTGAACAGGAAACCTGGGAGGATCTTCAAAGGCATTCTGATGACCAGAAACTGCCTCTGGTAGGAAATCTTTGGTTAAATTCTATGTAGATCTCTTTTTCTCAAGAGAGGATCAGATTTCATTGAGCTCCATGTTCCAAAGCTGTTCACGAACCCTGCTGTTCTGGATCTGTTTATTTCTCATGGAAAAGGGAACTAAATTAAGCATCTTTATTTTACTCTCCTTGGCTAGAAAAATCTAATTCTATATTGGAATGGATTAATGGTCCACTAAGTAATATTTAGGGCCCTGAGTTATAAAGGAAGGGAGGCCCATGTGTGAATCTCCTGTAATGTACAAGATGTAAAATTCAGAGTTGTGAATTCTCTTCTGACTCTTGTAGGTGATTACCTTTGCTAGGATTTTGATCTGGTGGTTTCACAAACCATGAGATCAAGTATGGTGCTCTGTTAATATATATATATACATATATATATATATATATATGAAATGACATAATTTTCTATTCTCTTCACATTGGGAAGAGGGGTCTGTAGAAGATGTCTTCATATACACTGACATTAAAGAAAGACTATCTAATTTTTCCCCCAGATAGCCCTGATCTCTGCTATGGAGCATGCAATTTGATTACCTTGCTAGTGTTCATTTATATTGCATGACTAACAAAATTATTAATAGCTATAAAATTATTCAGGTCCTTAAAGATGCAGTCACTACGCTTCTTTCAATGGTCTCTCATAGCAGCAAATTCTAGGCTGATTAGAAGTTGGTCACCAATTTTCATTTTAAATATGTTTCCATTGATTTACTTAAGCCCACTCTTGCTCTCCTGAAATGGCATCAAGCATCAGAAGGGCTTTACTGTCTTTCCCACCACATCTTCCATGGCTGGAAGAAAGAAGGCCCAGCTTTTCATATTTTTCATCTTTGGGCTGAGTCTATCTTTTTCACTTTACCTTTTCTTTCTGAATGACCCTGCTCTTAACCCGGAGCATGCAATCTGAGAGCTGGATGGGAGTGGAGTGTGGGGAGGATGCTCTGGAGCTCAGCAGATGGATCCCAAGAGCACAATGGCTTACCAGCCCTCCTGTGATTGTTGCCAAAACGCCTTCCTGTTTTCAAAAGTGTCTCATCCCCTGCTCCTTTGTTTTGCTTTGCTAGGAGACTGCAATTCTGATTTTGCTAGGAACCAAATCTGCTGTTTCAAGGAAATGCAGCTGCTTGCTTTGGTGGGTGGCTTTAAAGAGAGAATTTTTCTACCCTCCCTCTCCAACCTCCTTCCCACCCCACCCTCATGTGAACTCTGCTGGCTGGCTCATCATCTCACAAAACATTGATTTCAGAAGCTGACTATTTGCTTTTGATTGTTTGGCTGGGGCTGCAACGAAATCATTGATGGATCTCATTTTGAGCTATCATCCTGTCTACTCTTTTCGGCCAGCCTTTCAGAACTGATTGCCTGCTCCCCCAAATGAAACTGCACAGTCAGACAGTGAGGCTTTCTCAAGTTCCACCTTTTATCAGGGCAGAGAACACACAGAGCTACATGGGCCTCAAGCTGGGCCTGCTCCTCTCAAATACTGTTAGTTCTCTTACCGACCCATCGTTAGGCACCAGACTTAATTTGATCACCCCTGAGCAGATATTTCTTGGTACCAATGTTGCTGCACTTTGTGATCTTTCCTAACAGAGACCAATGAGACTCAGCCCAGCTGGTGTCTCCTGTGATACAGGACACTCTCTTTTCCTACTCTTCCTAATTCCCAGCTTTTGGGAGAAAGGTCTTTGGTTCTCTATGGCTATTCTGGCTCCAGCTGCAGGCAACAGACACAAATTAATATGCTTTCCCTCCCCATGTCCAGTGCACTGATAGGCAAACTGTTGGACCCCAAATCAGGATGCTTTCCCAGGTGGCAAGCCATTGTTTCCTTCTCATTCAAATAAGGTGCATAACTTCTCTGCTGCTAAAATGATTTATCTCTCACTTCTGCTTTATCTGTCCCCTTTGTAGTGCTCTCTCTGCCTGCTTCTGGGATCTCCCTCTTTCAGTTTACTCTCCACTGCCCCAGGGCCTGTCAACCTGAACAAATATTATGCATTATGCTGTTAGTGGCACCCGTGACATGCCTTTGGTTCTTACACTGCTAGCCCAGGTAATGTAACTGCATCTGTCAAACTGGCAGTTCTTCATGTTTATTAGTTTTGTCTCTTTTTTAAGTTTACATTAACCAACTAGTAAGTTTCCTAGTTCAGTGAAAGATCAGAGCAGCTGGAACTCCCAGGGAGCTACACACAGCCTCTCCTGAGTTATGGGAGAAGCTTTAGAGGAACCAAGAATAAGCTTAGGGCTAGCTTGCTTACCTAGAACTAAAGAGTATACAACAGGTCTGGTATCCTCACTGAGATCATCTTCGGCCTAAGATACCTAGAAAAGCCCAGGCAGCTGGTCATCAGATTGACTTTTGTGTTCCTCCTCTTACTGGTTCTTTGGCTATTATTGTCTATTCGAACTTAAATGCAACAAGGTTTTAGAGCACAGAGTTCATACACTCCCTCCAGCTCCATCACCATATATCTCTAAGTCTTGAAAGATCTGGTTTGTTTTTACAGTCCTGTGGACATCTCCAAAAAGAACTCAGCTTCCAGTAAGACAGATAACGACATAGATTTTTTTTTTTCAATTTGGAAAGCCAGTCTTCAAGACCTATCCAGTAGGGCTGATATTTTGGTCAGAGGTCTTTCAGCACCTTCAGAAGCCCTTCCTTCCAGTGATACTTATGCCTCCTTTTCTGCCTTTTTTGCGTCAACCATTCCAGAAATAGCAGAAGAGACTGTGAGAGAACTCTATCTAGTCTGAGAGGCAAAAGCCAAGCCCCTGTCTGGAGCTCTAAACTGAGGGAGTTACACATGGTACAGGGGTTCGTAGGACCCGCCTACTAGGTTGCAGCTAGAGTTTGGGGGTAACAGTGCAAAAAATTTGGCTTATCCTAAATGAAGACATCCCTAGTCTGTATATTTCTAATTCTCTTTCTCTCTCTCTTTCTCTTTTTTTTTTTAAGCATTCAGTTCGTATTTCAATTGGTTTTTGAAGTCCCTTATTTGGTGACAGGTTTTTTCCCCAAGTTGTGAAGAAGTCACTTTACTCTGGGGTTATGTGTGGAAAGTCATTCTTACCCAAATCCTTGGGATGAGAGAGGCAGCAGTGGGAAGGCTGGGCACAATCTGATCAGAGTGCTTTGAAGGGAAAGTTTTCTGTTTTCAAAGGTGGTGGTGGGGAACAATAACAGTTGGTATGAGTTTGCACCTAGGAAGATAGTGTTTGGGATCCACTTGGAGAGAATTCACATGAAAAGGTTGAGGCAATAATGCTGTGAGCCCAAATGGTGCTGTCAAAACATCACAAGTAGTCACTGCAGGGTAGTATAGAAGGTGTTAGAGAGTGGTGTCATTTATTGAAATGTATCTGCTGATTGAGCTTTTGCTAATTAAATGGTCCCCATGATGTGTGTTTGTTTAGGGACAGTTATGAATTTTGCAGCAGCGGGGGTTTAGCCCTGTGGGAAGTGCCTTTTCTAAAGAGAGGAGATAAGCATGGAGGGGGCTTAGACATAATTGTTCAGGGATGCTGGCCTTGTCAAAATGGGAAGACTGGGAGTGATTAATAGCTTTCTGTCGCCTTTTCACCACTGTTCCTCCTGTCTCTTGTTTTTTTCTTGGAAAAGGCAGGTGAATGGGCTGTGGTGGTGAACAATTTTAGCACTTAAGGAGTACTTTCTCTTTATTTTTCTGCCACAGCTCTCAGGGCGTCACTGTTATCCTCTGCGCAGGTTGGCAATGGGGTGGGGCTTGGGAGGAAGAGGGAAGAAAAAATGCAAGAGACCTCAAAGACTTCTTGGCCCCCTTCCCTAGTTTTCCTGGTATTTTGGAAGGGCCAGAAATAGCATCCAGGATGGTGGGAATTGCACCCCACTCGTGCCCAGTATGTCTACATCCCTGACTGCTGCTTTTAATGCCTTTCTTTGTGACACCTGGGACAGTGTGTGTGTGTGTGTGTGTGTGTGTGTGTGTGTGTATGTGTGTGTGTGGTGTAGGAGGGTTGGGGGACTAACTAGAAATTGGGCAATCACTTTGGGCAGAAGGGAACAGAATTTTAAGAAGCCACCAACATGATATATCTCATTCTATTTCCTCTTCTAGAAAAAATCCATAGTACATAGAATTATATACTGCTATTTAATTAATCAACTGAAATTTAAAACTTTACAAGGGCAAGGACCATTTAAAAAAAAATTCTCAGTCCCTAACACAATGCTGGGCACATAGCCAGCATTTGTTGATTTCACAAGGGAAGTGGTTAAGTTTTGTATAGTGAGGTCATCTTGGCAAATCATCGAACTACTCTGCAGCTCTGCTTCCACATCTGCAAAGTCTCTTTACCTCCCAGAGATATTGTAAAGACTAAATAAGATGATGACTTTAATAAGGACACTTTCCAGTTTTGTGATGTTTCATCCACTGTCATTTTTTATTTTCTCTACTCTAGGCATTGTAACCTAAGTAAGGAGACCAGATATGCAAGCTGGAAAAAGCTTGACTTTGGTTATTATTTTTTAATAAAGCTTTTCTTCCTAAGAAAACTTCATCAGGCAGCTGGTCACATTGGCTGGGTAGACAATGGGATGTCCATGAGATGCAATGAAAGTCAAGCTAGGAGATAATCTACATTTTTGCAGCAAAGGCAAAGGGATGGGATGAGGGGGTTGGGGGAGACAGAGAAAATGCAGTAATTTGAAGGCTAATCTCTTTGTAGCTTGAAGCAAACATTTTAAAAACACATCTCAGAAAGCTCCCTTAGACTTGTCAGTGCTACAGTCTTCATATCTTGGTACCTTAATACTTACCATAATTTTTACCTTTTTGAACAAAACCTTTTACCCTATCCTTACTAATATCAGAACAATAAGAATTATCTTCACATACTGGCTCAATTTAAATGTAAGGATATACCCATTTTGGTCTTCTTCCATTGCCATTAAGCATTGTTTCAGTAGTGTGGCTGAAATTTTAAAGATAAAAATGTCTTACTAATTTTGACTCTGGCCTCGGTGACCCAAAGAGCTGCCTTGGCCCAGAGAGCTGGCCCAGGCTGCACAGCCCTGTAGTTTGTATCTAGGGCCCCAGTGTTTCTCAGCAAAAGTTGGAGCAAAAATACTGAGGACGGTCACTAGATGTCCCTCTTGTGTCTCTAAAGAGGCTGAGGAGGTGAGGATCCCTTAAAGACTGAAGTAAAGCTAAGACTGAGAGAACTTTCTTTTTGTTTTTATTATCCTCACCCAGAACAGCTCCCCCCATAATGGTTTTATTAAGTTAATTAATAAATTCCTGATCGTGAAGGTGTTTTCTGCCACTCGTTTAGTCAATAGCATTGTTGGAGTATAACAATCAAGTGTGCCAAATAGGGAAAAAAACACATTCTGGGAGCAAAGGGTGTTAGGATTATCTGTAGCAATAGACTGGGAGGATGGAAGAGCTAATTTTTGGAGGGGAAGTATAACTATCACTTTGAGCTTGGGGGTGATGTGAAAGAAGGAACGCAAAGGCACACTCTTCTGCCTCCCTCAGAGCCTGGCTTCCATAACAGTGGTTTAGTATAGCTAGAAGTACTTGGGGTGCTCTGCTTGGAAAGGAGGAGCACCTCCGGTGTGAACAGAGAGCTGGAAGCAGGGAACCCGATGTCATATCCTTAGAGAAGAGCCTGTTTGTCTTTGCAAATGCAGAACAGGTCTTTACGATGTGATTGCAATTACAAAGGTAATGACATTGTACGTGAATTGAATTCTCCTATTTATCTTTAAAAGACAGCAGAATATAGACATTCTATTAGCACTCCCCAAGGTGAGAGGTCCGCAGCCTTCTTATCTTATTGTGTGCATCTTTACAGATGCCATGGCAATGTTAATCATTTCACCTGAGTAATTCTTCCATTTTTTGTTACCTAGGGGATTGTTAATGGCCAAGACTACTTCTCAGACTCTTTGCTCCCGCTCAATCAAGCCTTGGAGGCGCCAGTTTACTTTTATCGATCAGCGGGTTCCTGACAGCCTTCACCACAAGGAAGCAACATCATCCTTTTTTAACTTAAAGGGGAACAGATCGCCTTAAAGTTTACAGCTAAAAGCTTCTAAGCATAGCATGCAAACATTCTAGCATGCTGCTAATTGTTCTATTTAAATAGTCCAAGCAATATTTTAGAAAGCTGCCAAATGAACGCCAAACTCACATCCCGTGATCAGATAGCAAACCCATTTCAAATGCCTTTCTAGGCCTTTTTAATTAGACTAAGATGCACTTCATTCCCACTCTACTCGCTGACATCAAAGGTAAATAACTGTGATAAATCAAATGAAGCCCATCTCTTTGCGGAGCTCTGAGATGCGCCCACGCTGCCTGCCATGTTGTCATTCTCCTCTACTACTGGCCTATTTTTACAGCCGGGTCTGCAGAAAACCGGGAGGGCCACTGGATTCCCTTGAGTCATAACTCTGTTGTCCACATCTGAATGACCAAAATTAAATGATACTTATTGAATATGCCCCAATTTTCTCCTTCGCTGTTTTGGGCTGAATTGCATCCTAATTTGAAAAAGAGTGAAAGGATCCCCACGCCGAAAGCGGATCAGGTTGCCTGCGCCCTCCCCTTGGTTTCAGATGCACGTTCAGGGGGTTGTAATGTCACTCCTGAAATAATTCCTTTTTTAAGGAGGTCTCTGTCTTCTCCTTTACCCCCACCAAAGTAAAGGCTGCTAAATTAGCTCCTCTTGGAGGGAGAAATTTTTTTTTTTTAAAGAAGCTCGGTTGCTTTCTGCAAGAAGATGGCATTTTTTTGAGAAAACCTATTATGTTTCCAAATGCCATTCCCCCTTTCCTTGTTTGTTTTTAAAAGGCAAAAGTGAGTCTCATTTTAGGCCCACAAGCTTGGACCAATGTCGCTGTGGTTAATTATGAGTTTGCTCATCCAAGACTCCCAAATATCGAGACGACTCACTCAGAGGTAGGTTTACTCTTCCAAGTATTGTGAATTCAGGAGCCCGTCCCCGCCACCCCCAATCTACGATGGGAAAAAAAAGCCCAACTTGTTCAGCGGGGTGTTTTTGATTCTTCCTGCTGGTGACCTTAATTAAGAGCCACAGAACAGAGCAGGGAGGACTCCCCCTCTGTCCTCAGGGCGCCTTAGTCCGGAAGGCAAGCTGAATTTGATGTCAGCCCCAGCCACGCCGGCCTCCCGCTTCCCAGCACTGGCACAGGCCGCAGCTGTCGCCACCACCGCCTGAGAGGAGCTGGCAGTTCCCTGAGACTGAGACCCCGCGGGAAGGCTAGGGTGCCCCACACAAGGGCGCCAGCTCCAGCTGCCGGCCACCTACGGGGACTGCGCGCCTGCCTCGAAGCTCCCGCTGGGCTGGGGGCTCTCCCCGCAAGGCGCTGCACCGCGGCGTGGGCTCCACCAGCTCTTCTCCAGCGAACAGTTTATTTATAGAGAGCTAAATTCTCCAACAAGGTGGGGTGAGGGGCGACGCAATTTGTCCAGCCTTCTCGGCGGTTCAGTCCTTGCGACACGGACCCCATCTGACTAACAAGCAACAGATAAGAGCGAACCGAACTGGGCCAAAGGCCCTGCTCTGAGAGAATAAGTGCAGCGTTCGCGGGAGAAGGAGGGATGGAGGTGACAGTCCGGGAGGATGGCTGCCGCGGTTCTCAGCTGAGGTGAAGACTCACCGGCCAAGAGCCGTACGAATGACCACCTCGGGGGCGCTTTCTCCTTTCCTTTTTCCTTCCAGTACCCGAGAAGGAGAAGAGAGAAAGGTAGAGAAGCAGACAAACAAAACCCAGGGTGAAGAGACAAAAAGGGAGGGGGAGGGGAGTGAAGAGAAAGAATATGAATATGAATATGTGATGAACACATCGAGAGAATCACATCCTCATCTTTTCCGCAATCTACAAACATGAGAGGCGCGCAGTTCCCGTGGATGCTCAGCCTCATCGCCAGCACACTCCCTCTCCACTCCACCGAGTCCTCTTGCCCCCGCCTGCCCTGTCCGCCAGGCCTCCTCACGCTCCCGCCCTGGCTCCACCCGCCCGGGTACCACTCGGTCCCTCCAGTGTGTAAGTTTCCGGCTGGCCCCGCCCCGCCCCGCCCCCGCGCCTTGGCCCCGCCCCAAGCCCAGAGCCCGCTGGGCGGCGCGCTGATTGGCCAGCGCCTGGCGTAGCCCGGCTCTGCTGCTCCGGCTCTCTCTGGCTCTCTCCAGACTCCACCACCAGTAGTTTGCGGCATCGGGAGGAGCAGCAGCAGCAAAAGCCGCGGTGGCGGGCGCAGGGGGAGACGGACCAGCGGGCGCAGACGGCAGCACAGCTCTAGCACACCATGCCGGACTTGCCCAGAGGGCAGTGGCACTCGCGTCTCTAGCCTGGCGCAGGCCCTTGGAGCGTTGCGCTCGGCGGCATTCCGGCTGAGCGCATTCATAGGAGATTCGAAACCTCCCATCCCTTCACGCTCACACTCCACACTCACACTCCCCGCACCACACACTCACTCTTCCTCTCTCACACATTCACACACAGCCTGACAAAAAGCGAGCAAGACAGACCTCCCGAGTGCAAGAGCGTCCGGGAGGGAGGGAGCCCAAACGCAGCGCGGCCAGCGCCTTGCTGGGAGGATGGAATCAAGACGCGCCCGCAAGTAAACTTTGGCGGCGACATAACTGTCGACCGTGGCAGCTGCTGAGGAGGACCTTAGCGACATTCGACTGAGCTAGGAGGATTTCTTCCCACAGCGGCGGCGGCGGCGGCACGACAGCGGCAGCCCTCAGAGCGACACCCCAGCCTAGACCAAGGGAGGAGGTGAAACCCCGAGTACCCGCTGCAGTGGCCCCGCCTCTCTTGGCCGGTACTGTTGTCGCTTCCCCCCCCTTCCCCATTCCCCGCCCCCCACCCCGGGCCTTTGGAAAGAACTGGACTTTGATAAATCGCCATCGCCCCGTTTTCGCAAACCTGACGTGGAGGCTTAGGCTGCGTTGGTAACTTTGATTTCCAAGACGCAAACACCCGCAGTCCAGCTGCTCTGTGGAGGGGACTCCGCGCCCGCCTCCAATCCTGGACAGACGCAGCCCCCAAGCCTTCGGAAGCCAACCTTGGCGCGAGGGAGCGCGCTCTTGTCTCAGCAGCCTCTCTCCCCTCCCCCCTTCCTTTGCCGGCCACCGGGCAGCCATCCAGGCTCAGCTGGATACCCGGGAGCTTGCGGCGTTTGACAGCAACTCAGAGTCCCACCTTTGATCATCATTTCTCCCCAACAGACCTTGAAAAGGCCAGCGTGGCCCCCCCGGACCTCGGAGGGTGCGTTCCAGGCGGGTTCTCTCTCCGCAGTGAGCCAGGAGAGCTGGGGGGAGGTCCTTGCGCATGCCAGGTGCACAGACAACGCGTTCGCCAGCCCCAGTACCCGCGCGCTGCGGCGGGCCGGGCAGTGCCTGAGAGGCTGCACCCCCACGGCCCTCCGGGTCTTCGCCCCAAGTGCGGTCCAGACTCAGTCTTCCGTCGACCAGACAGCTCAGACGGCGTCGGCGTCCGACCCGCAGCCCTGCGCCGCTGCGGCCAGTCGCGCCTGGCTAACTTTGAAGGGGGAAAACTGAGTAGCCGGGCTGGAGGGAGGGGGCTCGGGGCCGCGCGGCGCTTCCTTGGCCCCCCGGAGGCCCCGCCCCCCCCGCCAACCTCCTCCGAGTCTGCTGCAACCTCAGCATTGGAGCCGGCGCGGGTGTTTCCCCCGCGCCGCCGGGCCGCCCTGGGCGGGACTCGTCCCGTGGCCTCCGGGGCCCCGGGGCGCGCGCAACAGGCGGCCCGAGTCAGCGGGAAGCTGGAGCGCCGGCGGCGTCGGCCTCGGAGGGGTGTGGAGAGGCGAGGCCAGGCTGAGCCTCGCGCAGCCATGGAGTCGCTCCTGCTGCCGGTGCTGCTGCTGTTGGCGGTACTGTGGACACAGGCAGCTGCCCTCATTAACCTCAAATACTCGGTAGAAGAGGAGCAGCGTGCCGGGACGGTGATTGCCAACGTGGCCAAGGACGCGCGCGAGGCGGGCTTTGCTCTGGATCCACGGCAGGCCTCTGCTTTCCGTGTGGTGTCCAACTCAGCTCCGCACCTGGTAGACATTAATCCCAGTTCGGGCCTGCTTGTCACCAAGCAGAAGATCGACCGCGACCTGCTGTGCCGCCAGAGCCCCAAGTGCATCATCTCGCTCGAGGTCATGTCCAGCTCAATGGAGATATGCGTCATTAAGGTGGAGATCAAAGACCTGAACGACAATGCGCCCAGCTTCCCAGCGGCACAGATCGAGCTGGAGATCTCAGAGGCAGCTAGTCCCGGCACGCGCATCCCGCTGGACAGTGCCTATGACCCAGACTCAGGCAGCTTCGGCGTGCAGACATACGAGCTCACGCCTAATGAGCTGTTTGGCCTGGAGATCAAGACTCGCGGCGACGGCTCACGGTTTGCGGAACTTGTGGTGGAGAAAAGTCTGGATCGCGAGACACAGTCGCATTACAGCTTTCGCATCACTGCACTTGACGGCGGCGACCCGCCGCATCTGGGCACTGTTGGCCTCAGCATCAAGGTGACTGATTCCAATGACAACAACCCAGTGTTTGGCGAGTCCACCTATGCAGTGAGCGTACCAGAAAACTCACCTCCCAATACACCTGTCATCCGCCTCAATGCCAGCGACCCAGACGAAGGCACCAATGGCCAGGTGGTCTACTCCTTCTACGGCTATGTCAACGACCGCACACGTGAGCTCTTCCAGATTGACCCACACAGTGGCCTGGTCACAGTCACCGGTGCTCTAGACTATGAAGAGGGGCACGTGTACGAACTGGACGTGCAGGCCAAGGACCTGGGGCCCAACTCCATCCCGGCACACTGCAAGGTGACCGTCAGCGTTCTCGATACCAATGACAACCCACCAGTCATCAACTTGCTGTCAGTTAACAGCGAGCTGGTGGAGGTAAGCGAGAGCGCCCCCCCGGGCTACGTGATTGCACTGGTGCGGGTGTCTGATCGGGACTCTGGCCTTAATGGGCGCGTGCAATGCCGTTTGCTGGGCAACGTGCCCTTTCGGCTGCAGGAGTATGAGAGCTTCTCCACTATCCTAGTGGATGGACGGTTGGACCGTGAGCAGCATGACCAGTACAACCTCACGATACAGGCGCGCGACGGCGGCGTGCCCATGCTGCAGAGTGCCAAATCCTTTACAGTTCGCATAACGGACGAGAATGACAACCACCCGCACTTTTCCAAGCCTTACTACCAGGTCATTGTGCAGGAGAACAACACACCTGGCGCCTACCTGCTTTCTGTGTCAGCCCGAGACCCCGACCTGGGTCTCAATGGCAGTGTCTCCTACCAGATTGTGCCGTCGCAGGTGCGGGACATGCCTGTCTTCACCTATGTCTCCATCAATCCCAACTCCGGCGACATCTACGCGCTTCGATCCTTCAACCACGAGCAGACCAAGGCATTCGAATTCAAGGTCCTGGCCAAGGATGGTGGGCTGCCTTCGCTACAGAGCAACACCACGGTTCGGGTCATCATCCTCGACGTCAATGATAATACGCCGGTCATTACGGCCCCACCCTTGATCAACAGCACTGCGGAAGTCTACATCCCCCGCAACTCTGGCATAGGCTATCTGGTGACCGTGGTCAAAGCAGACGACTATGACGAAGGTGAGAATGGCCGGGTCACCTACGACATGACTGAGGGTGACCGCGGCTTCTTTGAAATAGATCAGGTCAATGGTGAAGTCAGAACCACTCGCACCTTTGGCGAGAGCTCAAAGGCTTCTTATGAGCTTATTGTGGTGGCCCACGACCACGGCAAGACATCTCTCTCCGCCTCTGCACTAGTCCTAATCTACCTGTCCCCTGCTCTTGACGCCCAGGAGTCAATGGGCTCGGTGAACTTGTCCCTGATTTTCATTATCGCCCTGGGCTCCATTGCCGGCATCCTCTTTGTCACTATGATCTTTGTGGCAATCAAGTGCAAGCGAGACAACAAAGAGATCCGGACCTACAACTGCAGGTAGAGCCAACTTTTTATCTTTCCTTTGTCTTGGGTGAATAAGGTGTATCTGCGTCTCTGTGTGAAAATCCCATTGCTTTTGTTTCCTACTTAAATGCATGCTGTGTACACACTGTGCTTGTTTTTGGAGGGGGGGAAGTTTGTGGCAGTCCAAGTTGATCAATTCTTTTGATCTGACAATTTGCTGGTAGACAATCATTTACTGTTTGAGTGGTGGATTCTGTCACATAATGATGATGAGCAGGAAAGCAATTATTTTAAAATTTGTGCAGCTGTCTCCATGAAATTATGGCAGGAAAAAAAAATGAGAAAGAGAGAGAGTAAATTTTTAGCAGAACCACCAGCACCAAGTCCCACAACTTGATTTCAGGGACACAGTGCTTTGGGGACAGATACTGAAAGGAGAGGGAGTGCTGGTACTCGCCCAGTCTTGTAGGTAAACTGAAGAGAGCCTGTGAGTGGGTGTCTAAGGTAGGAAACAGAGTTGAGGGAAGAGAAAACAGCAACGTGTGGGAAAGCAGGTGACGGTATTTTTTTTTTTAAAGTGTGTTCTTGGCTTGTTTTTATCCATTACCCAAACATCTGGCTATGTAAGGTGAAATTCTACCAGTCATATTTTCACATAGCTGGTTGATTGGTGAGGTAGAGACCAAACATCCCAATGAGGGATAGGACTTCGCCTCCCAGATGTTGCAGTAAGAATAGCAATCTTCTGGAGCTGATGGTGTTTCTCTGTAATGTGGGATTCAGCTGTGGCATTAAGATCTGGTCCCCACCAGTGGATGTCACTATGGGCTATTGTGTTACAGTTTCTCCTGGAGTATATGCAGGGTGCGTGTGTATGTGGGGAGGGGTGGCGGGATGAGAATAGAAACGCAGAAACTGGAAATGACAAGTAGTATTTAAAAAAAAATTCCTGATAAACACATTAGATTTACAATTGGCCAGAACAGATAAGTCTAAGTATTTCTGGAGTCCAAGTTAGGATAAATACATGTAATTTTTTTCCAGCAGTGTCTCATCGAAACAGTTGGAAAAAAAAAAAAAGAAGTTGTTTCTTTAGTTTGCTGAAATTGAATGATGCTGCTGTTTCCAACCAAGGTGTGTGTGTGCTTTCAACACACCTACACATCCACTGTGTCTTTTGTGCCATCTGTGCTTGCATGTTAATCAGTCAAAATATGTTCCTGTGGGTCCAGTTTGTATTTGACACCATCTGAAATGCACACTTCTTTGAATCAGAGTCCCCTGAATATGTAACAGCCATGCAATTATTGTTTCCCTTTTACTATTCTCTGCGTTACACAAGTTAGTAGACAAATGCTAACCACACATGAATATCAATCAGGTACCATAAAAGAGCAGCTGCAATGCCTCATAAATGCTTTAATCCTGTTACTAGTGAAATGGCCGTGACTTCTCTTTCCTTCAGCTCTGAGTCATTTCAGATGGGAGAAATGGAAATTAATATTGCTCTTACCTTTGAAACCTGTGACGGCCAGTGGCGATTTTTATAGGAGAAAAAAAATGGGGGGGGTCTGTAAAATTTTATTTATATGGAGATAATGATAGAGTGGACTCTTTTTAAGCCATTTCTGTAGTGTAAAGTAAATGTATAAGACCCTTTTCTTGAAAAAGAAATCATCTTGAAATAAAGATAGTGAAGGCTTTGCCACTTCTTGGTGATACATGACTAGAAGTGAGAGCTCTTTCTGAGAGCTTGCCAGGGAGATCATTAAACAGGGAAGAGAGCATTTGAAATTTAAAAAAAAAAAGAAAGAAAAAAGAAAATCTCAGTGCTCTCCAACTTCACTCACACGTGTATTTTGTAAAGAGCTCTGTTCCCCATGATGGTTTGGGATTAATGAAGTACAGTTTAGTTAAATAATTGGTCAATACAGAAAGGGCTGCTCAGTGAATGCCTCAGCAAAGTAATTGGATGGGGCATTGCCAAACTTACCCATCATGGGTAAACAAAATCGTTAAAACTTCCCATTGATTCTATAAACAGATTAGAGAAGAAAATAAACCCTAGTCCTGAGGTCTTTAGTATTTTATCTGCTCTTAAACTCCAGTAGCATTAGTTTGCCATTACTGCAAGTATGCCTGAACACAGCGAAAGGGCAAGGGGAATGTAACTGCTCAGCCCTAGGAACATCCCTGGGATAGAGTAAGAATTTGCCTCTGAAAATATGCAATCTCCCTGTATGTTCAGACCTTTTAGAAAGCCTGTCTTTCCATGTATTAGACAAGAGGTTTTCTTTTCTCAGCCCCTCCTGAGCCTCTTCCTCAAGTGCATTCATTTATGAGACTTGTGAGGTGATCTGCAATTGCTGCTGAATTCAGCTCCCTTTTTGTATTCAGACAATTAGCTTTGTTGAGCGGGAAGACAGTCAAAGTCTTTCCCTTGTAAAGATCAACCTATATTATTTATTAACCCTATTGTTTTGCCGATTATTGCCTAGAAATTGAATTTTCAAACAATAAGGTGAATCATTACGTGCAAAGGAATAAATGACTTTTAGAATCTAGCTACATTTCAATGTATTTCTTTTGACAAGTCTCTTAATGCTTGGTGTCTTCAGTGCACGTTGCTGGGTCTGTGTCAGTGTTAATTAAATTGAGCTCTTTATGTTCCAGTTGCAGCAGAGCTGCTTGTAGGTACACCTGAATGGAGAAGGATGCTGAATTCACTAACCTTTAAATTCCTTTGCAGTAATTGTTTAACCATCACTTGTCTCCTCGGCTGTTTTATAAAAGAACAAAACAGCAAGTGTCTGCATTGCATCTCGGTTTCTCCCATTAGCAAGGAGCAAGACAAAAAGGCAGAGGAGAAAGTGAGCCTAAGGGGAAAGAGGTAAAAAGCACTTCCCCCCATTCAAATGGGTTTGGCTATCCATTTTCTCCAGGAGAGGAGGGGGTAGGGTGGCGAGTATAAGGGAGCTGGGGTAGGGCAGGGGGAAGGAGGGTGTGGAGGAGAGAAGCTGAGGATAAGGCAAAGGGTGAGGTTTGATTTCCTAACCCACTGCAAAACTGATCAGGTCGAAGAGGTATCTGACTGAGAGTGTTCGCCACATGGCAAATGCCTGGAGGAACTGGAAAGGAGATTATTTTTTAATTCCTTCTGTCTCCTCTTCTGTTAAATTAATACTTGCTTCTTATTTCACCCAGAGGTTCCTTTGGGTTCCAGGGGAGCTCCGGATTTCACCATTTTCATGCTTTCTCTCCCATAGGCTCAACTTTCCCTGTCCTCCCCACCCTTGCTAAGTAGCCACTGGCAATGAGAAATTGCACATCCAGACTATAGAAACATTTTTGGGGGGGTGGAGGAAGGGGAGGTTTGGATGTTTAATATGAAAACTGTATGGCCCTTAGCTTGTTTTCACATGTACAAAGCACAGGGAGAAACCTGATGATGTAATGCACCAGAATAAGAAGCTGGAGCAGAGAAGGGGTGCAGCCCTCTGGGGTGCTTAATATTTATTAACCAATGCATGGTTTGGGAGAGCATTAGCAATACATGTTGCTTTTTTTTTCTTCCTTCCTTTCTTTCTTTCTTTTTTTTTTTTTTTTGTCACGTAGAATCGCTGAGTACTCCTATGGGCATCAAAAGAAATCAAGCAAGAAGAAAAAAATCAGTAAGAATGATATCCGTCTGGTACCCCGGGATGTGGAGGAGACAGATAAGATGAACGTTGTCAGTTGCTCCTCCCTGACCTCCTCCCTCAACTATTTCGACTACCACCAGCAGACACTGCCCCTGGGCTGCCGCCGCTCAGAGAGCACTTTCCTGAATGTGAATGTGGAGAACCAGAATACCCGCAATACCAGTGCCAACCACATCTACCATCACTCTTTCAACAGCCAGGGCCCCCAGCAGCCAGACTTGATCATCAACGGTGTCCCTCTGCCTGAGGTGAGTGCAGCTAAGGGGTTCTAAGAGGTCCTCCCCGCTCTCTTTCCCATGCTGCTCCCCCAGACCCACTTAGGCCTCTAGGCTGCAGAATTCCCCTGCTGGGGTGGGGGAGGACTTCTTTGCCTAAGCCCATTTCCGTAGTCAAGGTTTGCCAACAGGGTCTCTTGGGGCAAAGGATAGCCCAACATATTGCGCCTTTGTAGGGGTGGATGTTAGGAGTGGGAGCTCAAGGGGTCTGTACCTTGGAAGACTCTGTATGGTGTTCTGGCATAATATAATTTCTGTTGCAAATGCAGTATGCTTGCCAGCCAGCGGTACCAGTGTTCCAGTTAAAGTGGCTGAGAAAGAATGGATCGACAAGCAGTGTTAAAGATGGGTGAACCCTAGAATGCTCAGGAGTCAATTCTCTAGTACAAGAGTGATTCAGCTTCCTGAAGCCCCCTTTTGGTTTTTCTTTGGCCATATATGTGCTTTCCCAAGAATATGGGTGGGCTGGTTAAAGGGATGCAAACAAAAAAATTAAGAAACCACTTTGCCATTTCTTAGTAGTTCTTATGGTGATGTTTGACAAACAAGGAGGTGGAAACTGTCGCTAATAACAAACATTTCAGAAATTGACTATGATCTGAGTTAGCTCTGTTTCCCTTTACCAGTTATGAAGGTTTTCAAATGGAAGCTTTTTTTTTTTTTAACACTGTGTGGTCTGATGTTTGCTGGCTCTTGTACAATTTCAGGGTAGTAGGGTGATAACATGGATGATGGTGGGTGGGTGGGTGGGTGGGTGGAAGGCTATAAGTAACAGTTCTTAAGTTGGTTTCATGTTTCTATGAATTGCTTAAGTCTCTCTTTGGTTGGAAATTTGATGCACTGGGAGGCATATGCCCTCTTCCAGGCCACTAGTGAAAGGAATACTGTAGATTTGAAAGGCACTTCCACAGATTTTGAAGCACGTGTCCAATCATTGTCTCCTTTGAGCCTTGCAATAGTTATCTTGATAGATTACCCTTCAGTAGATGAAACAGAGTCCAGAGATGGTAAGGGAGTTGTTCAGACTCACAGAGCAGGACATGGAGAGACACACAGAGAGAGGAGTGGGGTAGGGAGGGAGAGGAAGAGGGAAGTGGAGAGGCAGAGAAAGAAAGAGAGGAGACACTAGATCAAGGGCTCTATAACTTTCTGGCAAGTGCTGTTTCAGTGCCACCTTCCTGCCTTGGAAATAATTCAGTCTGACATACCTAGGCTATGATGCATATAAAATGGTCTCATAGTATTTGTATCAATTTCAGAGGGCAATTGAATCAATTGCTTTCCCTAGTTTCCTGAAAAATCACTCTCACCAGAAGTAATTGGACCAAACAGCAGTGCTTTTAATGAGAAACCGATGATCTTCTGCCAGCAACAAAAGCACCAATATTTTCAATCTATAAATCTATATATAAGGATTTATTGAAAATCCAATATCATGTCACAGAGGCACTGTTGCAATTATGGATATCAGTATATACTACTAGGAACTAGATCATGGACTTTTTGGAGGACTACTTGTGGACTACTAAGAGTTTAGCCATGGAAAGGAAGAGGTAGTGCTAGGTGGTGGAATCAGGTAGACCATGATTTTGAATCTGGGGGCACCTCTTGGTATGGAATACCTCTGAGTCTCTGTTTCCTCATCTAGAAAATGGGCACATCTACCATGCAAGGTTGGTCCAAGGAATATTATGGCATTGTGTAATGTAAAGGGTACGACACATACGTGTTCCCTGAATCATAGATCTCCTCATTAGACAATAATTGGAGAATCAGTTATAATGGCCTGCACACCTGAGTGTGACCCCATAGACACTGTAACTAAAGAGGAATTTAAGTTGGTTTTGTATAGGTAACACCTACAAAGTGGTATGCTTGGAGTAATCATATTGGACATTAAACAATGGAGGTAGAAGATGGCAATGTTGTGGGTTCAGGTGCTGACTGCTCTTGTTTGTGGAGATAGACAAAAGAATAATTATTTGAGGGTGTGGTGATTATTTCTGTGATCAATTCAAGACACTAGAGAAATGTGGGCCCCCGTGCTTATGAGATACTTACAGTGGGCAAGAGACATATGACTGTGTGTGTCTTCATGGTTTGCCAAAGATCTTGGTGTTCTTTTTGATTCTCCTATAGGCAGAATGAAATAAAATATTGCTTCAATTATTTAGAAAAGTCATTGAAAGTCTGAATTATGATCTTCTCCCCAACTCACAAAGCCACAGGCTCTCCTTATTTAACAAAATCAGAGATATGTAGTGTCTAGGGCTAGTCAAGGGCCAAGGCAGTGTGTACTAGACACAGTGAGACCAAGTGTGTATTTCTAATATGCAGTCCTGTAGAGTTCAACTGAGAAACCCATTCATAAAGAGGAGGTCATTTTAACAAATATCTGTCACAAAATTATGCATGGGGAAAATGACACTTCTCCTTTTCTTTCTATATCAGAAGTCCCCGAACGAGGACTAGGTAGAATACTTAGGTACAGTGAAATCTATAGAAGAGCAAGAATGATTGATTCATACCTTCAGCTAATATTTATTGAAGGTCTACTTTTTTCTGCTCTATGCTTTGGTGTTACAGAAATAAAAAAAGATCTTCTGTCATCTCAAGGAATGTACATCCTAACAGGGGAGACAAGCAAACAAATAGGTGATTTGCAGTATGGAATGATTTATGCTACTGTTGCATTCAATAGGATATTCTCCATTCCTAGGATAGTAATATCCTGATATATTTCCTACCTTCTCTTTATATTTTCCTATTAATCAATTAATCCACCCAAGAAACCACCATTTATTAAGAAGTTATAACAGAGTGGTAAGTGCTATGATGTGATAAAAATGAGAGTCTTTGGAGACTTCTGTATTAAATCTTATGTCGCTTACATTTTTCTTTACATTATTTCATCAAACCATTCTTTTATCTGTTCATTAACCCCAATAGCGTTTGCCACACACTTAGAATGTGCTAGATACTGCACTACTTGCCCAGGATCCAAAAATAAAACACTTGATCCTTGACTCTAGGGAGTTTACAAGGAGGCAGACAAGTAAACAGGTCAATTCAATTCAGGATAACTTTTCTTTTCTGAGCATATGTTACATTATTACTCTCCAGATTGAGACCAAAGCACTGCTCATTAGGTTTCTCTGCTGGGCTACCTTGTGACAAACCCACTCCCTCCATTATCGGCAGAGTCAGTTACAAGGCTTTACAGTGGCTCCGTAAAGGAGTGGGAACTTCTTCCCTTGCAGCACTCCATCATACCTTATCACCATGGCGTTAGATATCAGTAAGCATTATTAGAGAATCCAATGTGCTCAGCTGTGTGGCAGGTACCATGGGGATCCCAAATAAATATGAGATGCTGCAGCAGCCCACAGAGAGTTCAGTCTGGTTGGGGAGCTAAGATCACCCAGTGATTTCCCTGCAAGTAATATAAGAGAGTTTCTAACCACATGTTACTTTGTAGACTTCCTAGTGCTCCCCTTCTGCTTCTTTCTTGGCAACCCTGCTATCATTTATATGTAGACTTAACTGTTGAGCTCCTAAGGTTTGGTGCTACTTACAAAAGGGCAGGTCTCTTCTGCATCAGTGTGCAAACCTAGTCACATCTGAATATTGTTGGTCCTAGAAACCAAAGGGAATGTGATGTTCAATGCAGTTAAGTAGGTAAGGTAAAGGGAAAGGAATCTAGGGAATTGGAACTCAGCCTTTAGTATCACAGAGACTGTCATGCTTAGAATAACGTATCATTATTTATGGGTCTTCTGATGTTGTTCAGGAAATCGGCTATGTGGATTTTGTGGTTTTGTACACAGATTTGGAGAGGAAAAGTGGAGGATGTCCTTGCTGTTTACAGAAGACTTCTGTAGAAATAGTGATGTCAGGTATCCCTTAAATATTTTAAATTGAAGCGTGATATTTGCATTTCTTGGCATTCTGGTATATTTAGTCCATAGATTTAGTATATGCATGAGTGAATGTATGTGTGGTGGGAGGAGAGTGAAAAGAAGGGAAAAGAGATTGAAAAGGAAGGGGAATGGAGGAGAGAGAATAATAATAGGTTTTCCAGTTTGCCAGGATTTTTCGAAAAATATTCCAACATTTTAAGAGTCTCCTTATTATGGCAAATACTTTTTCTTCCAATCTTATGAAATGGAGGCATGCCTACTGGGCCCCCCTGGATGCTGGAAAGTGTTACTCTTTTGTACATCAGCATCTCTGCTTTACCCTTTTTGTCACCCAATCTGTGATCATTGCTGGGGGAAGATGTAATTCATTTCTTCTTACTGCTATTGGAGACGTGGGTGGGACCTCTTCCAGCTTTCATGAGAGGTCAAATGGCTTAGACACCAAGTCTCTTTGGTGAGGCATTTTAAAATTTTAGCTTTCTAATGTTGAATGATTCTGAGCTGACACTCTGAGGGAGTCATAGCGGGCAAAACTTCCCAAATTTTAGATTTAGATTTAGATTTTAGATTTAGGATTTAGATTTTGGTTTCAAATTCAATCTTGAGTTCTATTTTTCTACCTTTTGCTAGCAAACGGTGGCATCTTCAATATGAGACATTCTAAGGGTGTGTGTGCTCTGCTATGGCACTGAGTGGTGGAAGAGTTTGCAGACTAGGAATGTATGTGGCAAAACAAACTGAATGCTTCCAATTATCTTATAGGAAGTACCTATGCATGTTATCTTAGTGCAAATAATGAAACTGAAACATCAGTTAGGCTTTGAAGAAAAATAGGAAGAAAGAAACAGCTCAACATGCTTTGATCCCTAAAGCAGAGTTTTAAAGCTAGGGATTTGCAGGGATTTGAGTGAAAGCATGGGTTAAGGAAATACAAAAAGCAGCCCCAAACCTATCATATGTCAGTTTCAGAAATCACTAGGAAATTGATATGTATGATGAGGCTGGTTTGAATAGCAAGGAAATGACACTGCCTCCAATGAAAACAAACCAAAAAACAGTTCAGTGAGCATTTTTAGTTTTATTTTTCTTTTACTTTTCTTGTTATGACAGCATTTTGGAACTACCTAAGTCTTATCCCTAAGAGTCAAAAGTAACCCACAGGCAGCAGAAGGAAGCAATGGGAACAGTGCAACCTGCATCTTTTCAGGTGCAGGCACTCCACTTTTCTCTAAAAATCAAAGGCTCCACTTCTAATAGGAGACATTCTAGGGCCACCCATTGCCTACATTTTATCTTATTGGGCCATTCACATCTGGGGGAGGCAGTGTGTTTCCCAGTGGGGATCGGGTTGCAAGATGTGTTCCAGAATAAACCGTTCCTCTGTTGTCTCCATGCAACTGCCGCAGAACTGAGTTAGTTTACATTAGTATTTGCTAATTTATTATTATCATTCCTTATTGGCAATTAACTGGTTACCTTAGAGATCACCTCTCTCCCCATACACCTTCACTAAAGTTGAGCTCAGCCAGAGTGCTTGCTAATGATCCTGAGATTTCTCTCCCTGGGGGATTGGAGGCAGGACATTTTCCATAGAGGGCTCTGAGGCTTTGGAATTCTTATCAGAGGACCACTTGTTTTGGGGTCCTGGTAGCCCTACCTGGTTTTTCTTTGATTGTCCATCAGACTTACAAGGTGGGAGGAGCTGCAGAACTCACCTTCCTTATCCTTGCCCTAGTCTTGGCTGTGGTTTTGGTATTTTGTGCCCAGAAGCTGAAGCTAGGGGTGTGGGGAATTGCTTGTTAGGAATTAGAGGGCTAAAAAAAGGATGAAGCCACCTCGTGGCAAAGCTGGAGTCTTTGAATTATGGCGCTGCAGAGGATCTGAGGCAGCTGCTTGGAGTTTCAGATATTGACTCCTCTGCATGTGGATCTCAGCTTTCAGGGCTTAGGGGAGACCAAGCTTGGCTGGATCGAGTGTCTCAGATGTGGGTAAATGAAGCCATTTGTACAAGAGGCCTGTGTGTGAGAGGCAGGAGGCTGACTCAGGAGCGGCCATTTTCTCCTACTGAGAGGAGGCTTAATTTCTTGATGTGTGACTGGCTGGCCTTTAATGTGAGCCTCATTTACTTTGAACAATTGAGCGGCTTGAAGTGTAAGTCCCAGAGGATCAGTTGTTTGTAGAGGGAAATTCTCTTCAAGTTACATTTCCTTTTTGGCTGTTGTGTAGTTACGAGTGGTTTTTGTATGGGCTACGTGCTGAGGGTCACTCTGCTTCCAGTGGGTGTGCCCAGGCTGTGAGTGCCTCCCCGTGTCACCCCAGGGAACGGTGTGGAGAGTACTGCAGCTTCCTGGAGTACAGCTCTGCCAGTGTCAGGAACTGGGGCTCCCATGCAGACATCTCATTTGTTATATCAGTCAGCATTTTGCTTAAAAAATATTGGCTGGGACCACACAGCTCCACAACATCCCTGGAAAAGATGTGAGAAGGAACAAGTATTTACACTCTATAATCATAAAAATGGAGTTACAGAGCAGACAGATGGCTCAACTAGGCACACAACATTTGGGGCCAAACCGGATTCCATTTTGCTTGATAGCAGTTCCTCTGGTGCAGCTTCAAAGCTTTCTGTTCCAGAACTGAAAACCTGATTGGGTGTCACAAGAGGACCTGTGGATATACCTTTGAATGGTCATTGTGTTCCTGAAAAGCCTTGCTGCAAGTGAGTGTTTTGTAAATTAGACCCTGTATTAACCGTAGTGATGGCATTCCATACTTAAGAAACCCTGTGGTGGATTTGTTTATAAAAGAAAGAGCCCCACATAATGTGAATAAACAACTACTGACCAATGTCCTTTGTTAAGTCTAGATTTTTAACAGGTCTTGTTTTCTTAAAGTGAGATTCCTCACATGGGCGAGATTTACAAAACCTTTGAAAGGTGGGCCAATTCATTATTCTCTTAAATTCTCACCGGTTGGCTTTCCTGATTGGAGTTCACTTACTTAAAAAATGTAATTATGTAATATTTAAAATACATGGAGTCCAGAGAAAACAGGTACATGTCACCTGGATTTAACAAATGCCACATTTCATATTTGTTCTCAAGTAAAAAAAAAAAATCAAAGGTTACAGTTAGCCCCTTGCCATCCTCTTCATCTTCCCCCAGTCTTTGTAAGTCTGGCTGGAAGCACTGAAGCCTAGTGGGAATGTGTTTGGTGCTTTTTGTTTTAGCCTTCTGAGCTCACTTCTGAAAGACATGGCTCTCACTTTGCTGCTCCAGGTTCTAAATGCTCCCCAAGTCAATAAGCGGTTCTCGGATTCAGCAGAGCCTGGGAATTACTTTGCAAAATGAAAGGGCTCTCTTCTACTTCCTTTAAATTCAGCTTTTGGGGAGGTAGAATATTACTTTTCATAAAGAAAAAAAATGAGAGTGAGAGTTAGACGGATGGACAGACAGGTGTTGGGGAAGCTTGATGGGAATTCTGCATTCTCCTTGAGCCCACGTTCATGGACAAGAAACACCAGGCCTTCTTCATGTCAGATGCTTAAGCACAGCCTTGATGTGCGTAGGCTTTGGATGCTCCATTAAATCTCTGAATGCCAGGGTGACCAGTTTTCAGCTTTTCCCACTAGGTCCCATCTGGCTGCTGTTCCGTGGCAAGCTGCTCTCCCTCATTGCCACCAGCACTGGCCTTGGTGGTCTCTGCTTTCTGGATTATTTTCATTTCTAAATCTGATTTCCAGAGCATGAAGGGCACCTCTTCTCAGATTGTGTAGTTTGCTCTTCTCAACAAAATGGATTCTCTGTGTAAGCTGGCAGGGAAGATAAATTCAATCCAAAGGCCAGACTCCTCTCCCTTTGGGGGAGTGTGTGTGTGTGTGTGTGTGTGAGAGTGAGTGAGAGAGAGAGAGAGAGAGAGAGAGAGAGAGAGAGAAAATGATATGCTTCTCTCATCCACTTATTCTCTGTGGTGATGGAGCCTTTATGGGCTGGGCTGGCCGGATTATACACATGTCTATGAGCTTAGGCACTCAGAGTCCTGCTCCCCACCCTTTGACACTGTGCTGGTTAACTTCCTGAGGAAAAGCTTCTAAGTCTAGTCACAATAGGGTGTTATTCCCCCCACATGTGAGACCAGGGCACCCCAATTTGATATAGCCCAGGAACAGAGTTCCTGGGGACTATTTTTAACTGAGAGTTCCGAGTAGGAAGCCATCAAATAATCATTGCTATGTGTGCAACCCAGCTTAAGAAAACTTTATAGGGAATTTCAGCTCCTTGGAAATTGTTTTCTGAGGCTCAGTTCCTCTTTTTGTGCCTTTTGGACATAATTTTGCTTCAAACTCTCCTCTAACCCTTTAATTCACTTGGCTTGAGGAAATCCTATTTGGGCTGCTGATGCATCCAGGTACTTAGCTATAAAACCATATCTTTTCTAGATGAGATGTATGAGCAAGGATCAGTCTGCATTCAGGGGGATTGGTTTAACCTTTAAGCACCTTTTTTTTTTTTTTACAACTAAAGATGTCTATGATCTAGCATTCATATTTGAAACTTGACATGTTTGAGGGATGTAGGACTCTGAAAATGCAGGTCTGAGCAGAGACATCTGGCTATAGGTAATGGTGAATGGCTTGTTGGAAGACTGTTTTCTTCCTCTGTGCTGCCATGTGCCATGGCCTATGGTGAGGACACAGGCACACAGCACTCCGAAGGTTGGCATTGACTCTGACCTTGCCATACTGGTCATTTCTTTAACTAGTGCATTTCCATTTTCTCAAGTATAGACTCTCAAGTGATGGGGTAGGCTAATGGCAATGTTTGTTCCTAAGAGCTTAGGGGAGAGAACATGATGGCATTAGCATTAAATAAAAGCTTTTCCACGGGACTTTGCCTGATTAAAATTGCAAGAGAGTTTATGATAGTTATGGCTCTTTAGTAACAATCTCAAATGCCACATAAGAAACACCAATTTTCTGTATGGCTTCTGAGCTTGCTACTGGGGTATATGTCCTTATGTCTCCAGGTCACTCTTTTAATTTTGCCTCTACTGAGGAATTTTATTTTCAAGTTGGAAAAATACAGGTGTCTTGTTGCAGGAAAAAAATACAATAAGGAAAATATCTGAAATGGAAAAAAGTTAAACTGTCTTTGCACAAAGTATACTTAAATTTTAACTGTCTTTGCACAAGCTATACTTTGTAGAGTGATCTGACAGGTCAAAACTTTATAAAACTAGTAAGCCATAATACCATGGCACTGGGCATTGTTGGAATGGCATCAGGGGGCTCAGTCTTTGCACTTCTGATCATCTGGAATCCTCAGGAAGAGATCATGGGAGGTGGAGAAAAACCCGCACCTGCCAAGTTTTGTGGCTGTGCAGAGTGCCATATTTGGAGGTATTGGGAATCCAGGAATGTGTGACATTTACATTACCTTGCTCTCCTCACCCTCTGAGTCTAGCAGACTCCATCAGGACAGTTATCTCTAATGTGTGAGCCACCCCAAGTCTCTGTATTCCCAAAGATAACAATTGAGAACTGTAATTCTGGGATCAGGGAGGAGGTCACTAGCAAAACAGATGACACAGAATTAAAAACCTCATAAAAGAAGAGCTTTAGTTCATTGAAATCTATTATCACTAAGGAAACCACTCCAAGACATCTTGAGTTCTGAAAAATCCAAACAGATGCCAAACTATCAACCCTGGAATAATTACATGAGGAGACTGGGTCAGAGTATCTCCAAGTTCTTTTGCAGCTCTGACTGTGATTCTGTGAATTTCATAGGATTGGTTTGAAGGGCTTCCTATAGCTGAGTGCATTCAGGTTTGAGCCCATGTGATCACAACGGCTGCTCCATAGATGGTGTTGAGGTAAGGGACTGATCTATGACAGGTGATGCAATAGCTACCAGCCTTTAGCTTTTAAATGAGGGCAACATATTTTGTGTCTAATGTAGGTTGTATGTCAAAACTCAGTAGTCTCAACAACAACAACAACAACTCAGTAGCCTCCCCATTCAAATAGGTTATCTTTTAAATGAGGGCAACATATTCTGGGTCTAATGTAGGTTGTGGTCAAAACTCAGTAGCCTCCCCATTCAAATAGGTTTTCCTGTCCAATGTTAAGTTCTGTCATAAAGGTATCAGTGAGTATAATAACCTTGCTTCAGTTGGCCGGTGTTTGCTGTGGGTACTTGTAGCAGATACACCCTTCTTGCCTGGTAAACTAGACCTTTCAGAAGAACACAAATTCACTTAAATATAAATTATGTTGATGATCTTGCTACCTAAAATTTCACAGAGCTGGAAGTCACTGAGATCTCCTTTTTAAGTTAGGCATTCTTGAGGACTGTTTCATATATCATGATAAATTATCTAACCTTTCATACTGTAGAAGGCCAGCATTATGGAAATAAGCAGCTTTTTATTCCATTCTAAGGTCAGTCTAACCAAATTACGCAACTTCTTTTTTTTTTTTTTAAAGATTTTTATTTATTTATTTATTTGACAGAGAGAAATCACAAGTAGACAGAGAGGCAGGCAGAGAGAGGGGAGGAAGCAGGCTCCCCGCCAAGCAGAGAGCCCGATGCGGGACTCGATCCCAGGATCCTGAGATCATGACCTGAGCCGAAGGCAGAGGCTTAACCCACTGAGCCACCCAGGTGCCCCAAATTATGCAACTTCTAATGCAATTGCTTGAAGCTTCCACTTTGAAAGTTTTCTCATTTTAATACCTCACACGCGATAAATATTTTAGCTACTATTCATGCTTAACAATATATTTCACTGATCATCATTCTCTTTGTGGCATTTGTTGGCATGAGGGGCAGTTAGTTCACCATGGCTTTGCTCGTTTTGCTGTTTGCTAAAGATAATCACCAAAGAGCCAGAATTCAGTAAAAACATGTATTTTTGTTGTCATTATTTTTTTACTTTTTATTTGACAGACAGATATCACAAGCAGGCAGAGAGGCAGGCAGAGAGAGAGGAGGAAGCAGGCTCCCTGCCGAGCAGAGAGCCCGATGTGGGGGCTTGATCCCAGGACCCTGGGATCATGACCGGAGCTGAGGGCAGAGGCTTTAACCCACTGAGCCACCCAGGCACCCCAGTTGTCGTTATTTTTAATTTCAGGCCATGGGAGGTTCACTGAGCCTTACAGAATCAATAGATGTAGGGCATATGAGGGTTTTGCTTGTGAGCCAGAAGCGAGGTAGATTTTCTTTTAAAGTAGATTTGATTCCAGAATTATTAAACCATTAAACTCAATGCATGTTGGAACCTGGTGGATGGCATTGAGCAGGATTTGGGGCACTGTCTGTAACAAAACAATCTATTTTTTGCAGGGAGTAAACTGCTATTTCAGGGGCAGGGAAGGTCAGCTGGGGAGCCCTGAAGGCAGTGGCCAGTGCTATACAATTCCTTTTGTATGGTATCAGGCATTTTTAAGTTTTATTACTTAGGAGTTTCTATAGTGCTTTTTACGCCCTGACCTTGCAGGGTGTTTGTTCTTTTATTCTAGGCGAATCCTGCCCCTCTGGATATGATGACTTGCCCTCAGACTTTAGTGAATGGACTTTCTGTTTAGTAGTTAGGCTCTTTAAAAAAAATATTTTGGCTTGAAAACGTTCACCCATTCATCCGTCTACCAATTATTTGTAGATCATCCTTTACTGACCAGCTACATGCTCAGCTCTGAGGAATAGAGGAAGTGTAAGGTACCAGTCCTCATAGTTTATGTTATTACCGAGAAGACAAGATGAGGGGTTAAATACATTTAAAAAAAATGGGGAAAGTAAGGATTATTTACTAAATGGTGCTATGTGATTATATTATTGGAAAAAATAGGTTTTTATTTCTCACTATATGACAACGTAAATTCCACAGATTAAAGAGTCAAAATTTTAAGATGAAAATGCAAATAATAAAACCAATTGAGAAGGATTTCAGACACATAGAAGCAATGAAATGAATACAAAGAAAAAGACCAGCAGCTCTATATGGTGAGTGCTGTGAAATGTGTAAGCCTGATGATTCACAGACTTATACCCCTGGGGCAAATAATACATTATAGGTTAATAAAAATAATTAATAAAAAATTTTAGAAATGTCTGATAAGCTAAACTAAAGATAAACTCTAAGTTGGGGAAATATTTTAAATTTATATAGCAAAGAACCTGTATTTAATAATTCTATAAATATTTATATAGTACTTAACTATGTGCTAGTCAGTATTCAAGGTGCTGGGGATATGAGAGTGAACAAAACAAAATCCCTGTCTTTGTTATACACACAGACAAATAAGAAACAGATAAATATATAATATGTTAGATGATGATATGGAGAAAAATAAAGAAGGGTAAAGTTATATGTTCTGCCAGGAATGAGGGCTCTCTGGAAAGGTCAGGGAGAACATCTTGGATAGGGGACAGTTAAGCAATGCCTTTAATATATAAAGAGCTTTTTCCAAATCAATAAATAAAACAAATACCACAATATAAAAATTATGCAAAAGACACAAATAAATAATTCATAAAGAGGCTGTACAAATTACCAGTAGATACAAAAATATTTCAATCTTAGTAACTTAATAACAATGGAATGCCATTATTAACTTTGAACTACAAACATTATATGTACCTATTAAAAAGTCTAACAATATAGGAGCAAATATAATAGAAGCTAAAGTCTCCACAACTCTCTCCTTATTAATATGTTACCTTAGGGGAACCACTGACAGCAATTTGATATGCAAGATGTCTTATTTTTACTTATAGAATTAGGAAAAAATTAAAAACATATTCAGCATTGGCAAGAGTATGGTTATCATATACTGCTCCATGTAGTATAATTCATAGAACTGAAATTGACATAATCTTTCTTGGGGACAGTTTGTCAATATATGTTAAAATCCCTGAGATATCTACTTTCTTCTTCTGGAAGTTATCATAAGGAAATTATTTTAAATCTGCCTAGAAATTCATGTTCAGGGGTGTTAAATTCAGTTTAATTTATAAAACTGAAATATTAAAAATATGCTTAATATAATCAGTAGGTGAATATCTAAATACATTATGATATGTACATTGCTAGAATGTACTATGTACTATGAAGACATTAAAATAACATTTTGAGGAATATTTAATGATGCAAGAAAACACTCTTAATATAACATACATTAATTGAAAAAAATCAACAAATGAAACTGTGTATAGATTGATTCCAATCATTTAAAAATACATATGCATAGAAAAAAAAGACTGGAAGGAAAATTACCAAAGTGTTAATCACAGCGTTATCACAGGTTGCAGGAAATCAGGCAATTTTTACTTTTGAAATATACTTTTCTAATTTCCCAAATTTTCTATATTGAACATGCAGTATTTTTGAGATCAGAAAAGCAATTACTTAAAAGAGATAACTGCTATACTATACAGTAAATATTAAGGACCAAAAAGGTGGCACAAAATTATAAATTATTCTGAGGCAGGACATATCATTTATGTTCTTTAGTTTTGTTTTCAATCAGATCACACCTTTAAAATTTTTCTTATTTTTCCTTTTTTGGAGGTCTCTGTCAAATGAAGTTTCACATTAAAAAATAACCCTTTTCTTTACAGTTCATGTTTTAAATATGAGAAATGTTTTTTCCTTCTTCACTTTTCTTGCCCATATGTATACTCTTGTGAAAGTAGATTTATCTCACCAGTGTTAGACATCTGGCTCACAAATTTCATTTTTAGAATGCGAGATTTTATAATAGTAACATTTAACTGTAATCTGTACAGAGTTTTAATACTATGAAAATGATATAGGCTTTGTCTAAGGGTCGCTTTTAGCAAAATATATTTTTTCAGTGTCCTTTTTAGGACCAAGTAGCCGGTTTGAGGGAGAACGTTTTTAATATTTCTCAATATTTGATTTCATATTTGGGCTTCTCGAATCTGAGGCATACAATAGCCCCCAACAATTTGGAGCAAAAAAAGGAGGGAGTTAATGAGTTGGCTGTCACTGAGATGCTCAAAATTTCAAATCCAGCCTTGGCTAAATGCACTATTTTTTTACACAAAATGGAATGAATTTCATCTTTCTTTCTTTTTCTTTTTCTTTTTAATGTTTTACTGAATTCAACCTTTTAAGAAAGACACATTTATTTGATTGACTCCCATTTAGTAGCCTAACTTTGTACAGCATAAATAAATTTTAAAAAGGCATCCTTTGAGACACCTCTTTAATTGATGGCTGTATAAACATCTCATATAGTAAGTACTGCACTTAAATGCAAAATGTTTATTCAGTGGCCCGTGTAGATACCAGAAATATTTAGATATTGTAAAGAAAAACAAACAAACAGGGGCGCCTGGGTGGCTCAGTGGGTTAAAGCCTCTGCCTTCAGCTCAGGTCATGATCCCAGGGTCCTGGGATGGAGCCCCACATCTGGCTCTCTGCTCAGCAGGGAGCCTGCTTCCTCCTCTCTCTCTGCCTGCCTCTCTGCCTACTTGTGATCTCTGTCTGCCAAATAAATAAATAAAATCTTTAAAAAAACAAACAAACAGATGCTTCACCCCCCTGCATACCTAATAGAAGAGAATGTCATCTGTACAATGTCATCTTGATTGTAGGTGAAGTGTTTGCCTGCTACAGGAAAACATCTGCGGCCTAATTCTGTAGTCTGTCCCTTGGATAAATAAAGGGAGAATATGGCCTTTTGTAGAATTGTATTTCTTATAAGTGTAATCATTTAACTAAATGAGTTTCAGTTCAAATTACATGTTTTTTGTGTTATAACATGGACTATTTGATAAAAATAAATATCTGCTGGGGCACCTGGGTGGCTCAGTGGGTTAAAGCCTCTGCCTTCGGCTCGGGTCATGATCCCAGGGTCCTGGGATCGAGCCCCACATCGGGCTCTCTGCTTGGTGAGGAGCCTGCTCCCCCCCCCCCCCCCCGCCCCTCTGCCTGCTTGTGATCTCTGTCTGTCAAATAAATAAATAAAATACTTAATAAATAAATAAATAAATAAATAAATAAATAAATAAATATCTGCTTCTTTTGTGTGTTTGTGGGAGCACAGGAAGAAGGGACTAAAAAGTAAGGGAAATGAAGGAAAACACCACTACCTTCTTCCCAACCTCCCTCCTTCCTATCTTAGTTCTTTAATGTAAAAGTCCTCATATAAAGAAATATTGAGGATGCTTAGAACTTGGTTATGAAGCAATTTAAGAAAAGATTCACATTGTCCCTTTGTATATAGCTTACAGGCGACATTGTTTGTATTAGGAAAGAATTTTCAGGAAATTAAAACATTTAATTGATTTTAAACCAGAATTTGAAAGAAGTTAGTGTGATGAAGCAGAGTGTTCTGGCTGAAGAAAAATAAAATGTAATACTATGCAAATTCATATCACCGCCTAAGTGAGTATAAAACTCCAGAAGGTGGTAAGGAGATTAAAAACAAGGAGTTTTGTTTATTGAAAATCAATATTGGCAGTTGACAGTCAGTGGGGTTTGGTACTGGCTCTGGGGAAGGCCCCACTGAACTCATGCTGCTGCATGGGATGTATGTGAAGGTCTGATTCTGAACTTGCTTATGGGCCCCGAATGGGCCTAAAGACCTTGGAGTTCTCCCCACCCTCCACTCTCCATGGCTGCTGTTGCTTAGGACTCAAGAACAGAATTGATGTTGTGGCTGAGATGTTCTTGTTTACTAGTGCCATTATGTGGGAGACTGAGCCACCTAGGGAGAGGCAGATACGCAAAAGCCCCCTGCAACAAATGATAATCTCAATGGGTTGGCATGTTTGAAGAGACATCTGTAAATGTCCTGACTGTGGGAATGTGGTATTCTATCTGAATACCACAGATTTACAGTTTTTAAGAAACCTGTTGCTCTATGGGGCAAAAGTAAGTTGGGTCCTATTATCTTTTATTATTGCTTTTATTGGTTACTTATTATGAAATAAGTTTGTTTCCATTGTGAAAAAAATGGAAAAGTGCAGAAATATTTGAAGAGGTTGGAAAATCATCCATAATTCTACTGCTCAGGGGCAACTACCATTAACTTTCTTTTATGTGACTGGCACGGAATAAATGTCCAATAGAAGTTATTGTATTAATTTAAAAAAACATTCATATTTTTACTCTTTTAAGGGTATTTTAGTTGGGATGATTCTGGTTTTTTCCCCATCTTAGCTCTGTATCATAAGTTTTCTCTGTATCATTAGAAAATATTTCTAAGCAAGCTGTTTTTTTGGTGGTTGAATTGTATTTTGTTTCATGGATAAAATGTATTTTATTCAATCTTTAGTGTTTACCTTTTAAATTCTAATTCTTTAGATTTTGTCCTATTATAATATCCTGTGATATCCTTATAAATAAATCTCATTGTGATCTCTGATTGGTTCTTTAGAATAAATTCCCTAGAAGTGATACTATTTTATCTGAAGGCTTACATGTTTTAAGACTTCTGATATATATTTCCCCCAAAAAGTACCAATGTGCAGTTCTACCAACAGTATGTAAGAGCCCATTTCACTGTACTCAGAAAGCATTATTATAATGCAAATATAGTCTGGTGAAGTCATAGGGAAGCAGGCACTCAAATATATTGTTCGTGGGTGTATAAATTGGTACCCAGTCCCATAGAGGGAAATTAAATAATGTCCTTAAAAACTGCAAAAGCATATACCCTTTGACCCAGGAATTCCATTTTTAGGGTATTCATCCTATAGATATGCTTGACCATGTACAGAATGATGTAAATACAAGGTTATTCATTGATATATAATTTGAAATGGCAAAAATAGAAACAATATATACGTTATTTTAAAAAATGAATATAATGTTTTGGAGTGCCTGGGTGGCTCAGTCAGTTAAGTTTCTGCCTTGGGTTAGGTCATGATCCCAGGATCCTGGGATCAAGCCTGGTGTCAGACTCCCTGCTCAGCGAGAGCCTGCTTCTACCTCTCTTCCCCACTCCTGCTCTCTGTCACTATCTCTGTCTCTCTCTCAAATAAATAAAATCTTAAATAAATAAATAAATAAATAAAATGACTATAATATTTTTAAAAACAAATGTTTTACATATTGATATGGAAGAATCTCTATATTGTTAACTAAACAAAAGGAAGATTCAGAAAAATATGTAAGCATAGTATTGCTTGGGTGGGAAAGGGGATAAAAGAGAATATATGTTTTATTGGTTTACATATGTATGAAATTGTATGAAAAGATAAGCAGGAATACATACCTGTTGGGAAAATGGCAAATGAGAGGATAGGGAACAGGAGTGAGAGGGAGAATTTTTAGTTCCATAGATGAAAATGGATTATCTAATTTTAGTTTAAACTTGTGTTTTTTGAAAAAAACCCTTTGTTGCAAAGACTTTTTTTTCAGGGTTTTGTATGAGTCTTAATTCAGTTTATGCTTATTTTTTTACTTAGAGTGTTTTGCAAGAAATCATACACAAAAATTTAAAAATTGTATGTATGTATATATACATATTTACCTATCTCACATTTTTTCACTCTTTATGAACTTTTTTTATTATGTTTTTAATTCTTAGGAATTTATTTTGGCATATGATTAGAAATGACAATGTAAAAATAATTTTCTACATGGTTAATTGGCTGACTTTGTACCATTTATTGTTTATTTCTCTTCTTCACTGCTTTCTGATGCTGCTTCTTTTTTTTTTTTTTTGGTTATTTATTTATTTAGAAAGAGACATTTAAAGAAAGAGAGAGCCCACACACGCATGCACGCACACATGTACATGAGTTGGGGGAGGGGCACAGGGAGAGGGGAGAGGAATCTCAAGCAGACTCCAAGCTGATCCCAGAGCCAGACACAGGGCTTGGTCCAAAACCTTGGGATCATGACCTGAGCCGAAGGCAGATGCTTAAATGACTGAGCCGCTCAGGCGCTCCACCTCCCATTTTTTGTTTTTGTTTTGTTTTAAAGATTTTATTTATTTGGCAGAAAAAGAGTACAAGCAGGGGGAGCGGCAGGGAAAGGGAGAAGCAGTCTCTCACTTAGCAGAGAGACAAACGTGGGGCTTGATCCCAGGACCCTGGGATAATAACCTGAGGTGAAGGCAGATACTTAACTGACTGAGCCACCCAGGTGCCCCCTGCTCCCCATTTTTTTTTGTTTTTTGTTTGTTTGCTTTAAAGATTTTATTTATTTGACAGAGAGAGAGAGAGAGGTCACGAGTAGGCAGAGAGGCAGGCAGAGAGAGGAGCGGGGGAAGGAGGCTCCCCACCAGAGAGCCCGATGCGGGCCTTGATCCCAGGACCCTGGGATCATGACCTGAGCCAAAAGCAGAGGCTTAACCCACTGAGCCACCTAGGTGCTCTGTTTGTTTGTTTTTTAAGTAGGCTCCATGCTAAGCATGGAGTCCAGTGTGGAGCTCAAACTCAGGACCCTGAGATCAAGAAATTAGCTGAGATCAAGAATCAGATGCTTAACGGACTGAGCCACCCAGGCTACCACTCTGGTGCTTCTTAAAAACATAATATGTAAGTTTTTATATACACTAGGATATACTCTTTCTGAGGTACTCTTTAATTTTTTATTTAAATTCAATTTATTAACATATGGTATATTATTAGTTTCAGGGGTAGACTGTAGTGATTCATCAGTTGCATATAATACTCAGTGCACATTTCATTGAGGGTCCTCCTTAATGCCCATGACCCAGTTACCCCATCCCCGCAGCCACCTTCCCTCCAGCAACCCTCAGTTTGTTCCCTAGAGTTAGGAGTCTCTATGGTTTGCTTCCCTCTCTGTTTTTATCTTATTTTATTTTTCCTTCCCTTCCCCTGTGCTCATCTGTTTTGCTTCTTAAATTCTACATAGGAGTAAAATCACATGGTATTTGTCTTCCCCTGACTGACTTATTTCTCTTAGCATAATACCCTCTAGTCCACCCACATCATTGCAAATGACAAGATTTCATTCTTTTTGATGGCTGAGCTGTTTATTTTTTCCTACTGATCTGTTTGTCTACTTTTGTACCAATATCACATTAATCAATCATTGATGGTATATAATAGATTTTAAAGGTGGTAGGGTTAGTTTTTCCTCATTCTTTGTCTTTTCACAAAAAGTTTTTCTGTATTTTTTTAGATAAATTTGGAATCAGGTTAAGTTTTAAACATGTTGGGATTTTTTTCTTTTTAAAGTAGGCTCCATATCCAGCACGGAGCCCAATGCAGGGCTTGAACTCACAACCCCGAGATCAAGACCTGAGTTGAGATCAAGAGTCAGTTGCTTCACTGAGTGAGCAACTTAAGTGCGCTCCCCCCCTCCCCCGCAAATGTTGGGATTTTGACTGGAGATATGTCAAACTGATACATAAATTTAGGAAGGATTGACATGCATATAACATTTAGCCTTTTTATCTAGGAGCATGACATCTTTCCATTTAGTCCCGTTTCATTCTAATGTCTTCAGTAAATTTCTATAGTTCTCCTTACAGTTCTTGTTAACCTTATATCCAGCTATTTCATGGTTTTGCTGTTTTTTGATTGGGCTCTTTTTTTCCATTACATTTTCTAACTGGATAATGCTGGTAGAATATGTAGGAGAGCTCTTAGCATTTGCAGTTATATTTTGAAAGTAGCTCTTCTTGTTTTTTAAGACATGGTTTTCACTTGTGTGGCTGGGCAAAAAAAAGGCAAGATGTGGACTTATACAACTGGGCATAGAAAGGACATCCTGGTAAGAGCTTAGATTCTGGATGCAGACTGTCTTTTAGAAATCTAAGTATACCAGTCTTTAGCTGGGTGACTTTAGGGCAGTTATTCTTTGTGCCCTATCTTCCTCATTTAAAAATGAGGATAACAGTACCTACCTCATAGATGTTTGTAAAGATTTGATGTGAGTATTAAAGTGCCTGACACAAAATAAGCCATCAGTAGATATCAAGTAGCTGTTATTATTATCATTCCTTTATGACAAGGACGACATAGAATTTGTACTCTCAATCCAGAAGGAGGCAATCAGATTCTTGTCTCCCTTAACAATGTGCTATAGAGGGCAACTCAATCCAACTTTGAAATTAAGGAAAATTTCCATTTGCTTCTATTTAATTATTATACATAAATTCCATGCCAGCACACTTTTTTGCTTTTAGTTATCTGAAGTCCCTTTATATGACAGTGTTTATTCTTTTTCTTAGTGGTTCCTTCAAGGTTTCTCATTGTTCTTTACTATGATACTCATCGGTAGTTTGGTTATGAAGTTGGAGGAAGTCCTACATGAATCAGAGTTAGTTAGATGTGCTGGCAGGGGAGAAAAAAGCCCTTTTCTGATGTTGATCCTTTGTGTTTTCTTTCTAGAGTCAGTGGATATCAATTTAGACCTTAATCTGGCATTTTTCAACCTTTCTCCTTCATGACTGTGCTGGGGATCTCCATTAGCTGGGAAGTTTTGGAGATGGCAATTTCATGGACCACTGGCTTAGGGTTGTGACCTGCACTTTAATAAATATTGCCCCAAGCCTTTCTTCTCCTGTGACCTGCTGCTTCTGCAGACATGGGCTCTTGTTTCAGGGCCACTGCTTTTTCTTCTTTCTTTCGTGCGAGTGACTTACAAATGCATTTTAAATAGCCGATTCATGGTGAGGAACTTTGGAGCTCAGTTTCCCAGGACTGTGCTCTGTCCCAGACATGCCTGCCTCCTACCCAGGAAACCAGTTCTTGGTGTCTCTTACCTAGAGGTATTTTACCCTCTTTATTTTTTTCTTTTCAATTTTGGGATGGAGTATAGTGGCCTAGGGCAAAGGCTCCAATTTCACTTTTGGCTCTTGGGGACCAATTTATACTGTTGGGGGGTTTTAGGGCACTGCCAGGAGGCCGGTGAGAGGCGATAAGGGAAAACAAAAACTTGATTCTCTATTATAATGTTTAACTTGAATAAAATGTGTGAACTCTGGCAAATTGATCTCACTGTAAGCAAATCGTTACTGCCAACAAAATAATAGGTAACTGGGTGCCACTATTTCTTAATCAGCTTTGTTTTTTTAAGTGACTAGATATTGTTCCCTGTAGAGTTAGCAGTTGAGTACCAATCACTCTGTGTTCATTTAAGTACAAGCTGATACCCCCTCCTGCTTTTAGCTTATAAAGTTGTAATCCATGCACATACAATTAAAAATGATACCCAAATGCAGCCCAGGGTTTCCTTTGAATTTGTAGCAGCTTTTGTGCTTTTGTGTGGAGGGAAGGTTGTTGCTCTGCTAGAAACCACAGACCCAGAGTAAACCTCAGCTGTGCTGTAGCTATTTTGGAAGACAAGTTTCTGGTTGCTTGTGTGTAATTGCCCATATTACATCATCCTAACCATTGTGAAATGTGCAAAATACGAAGCTTATTTAATGATTCATTTCAGGTGGACGGTTCCTTTGAAAGTAATTTTAGAAGGGTTCCCTGCATGAAACAGATTCTCTGCTGTGTTCTTGCTTTCTTGTTCAGGTTGAGGGTAATTCAGTGATTGATAACAATGTAGCAGAGAGAAGTATATCATAATACGTTGAGCCCCATAAGCTTGACAGTCTACCTAAAACCTTCCATGGGTTGTAGTTTCTCTTGGTGCAAGTGAAGAACAAGGGGAGAAATTTCCCTTCACGTGAAATCAAATCAGCATTAACTGCCAATGAAATTTAATTTCTCTGTCACTGAGCAGCAGAAAAAAAAATCTATTTTCAATGACCACAAGAAGCTTGGCTGCATATCACTCACTGGTCTTAGCCGGTCCCAGTTTGCCAGATTTTGCTGTCTTTTGTGAAGGTAGCTGTATGCCATACAGACTTTAAAAAATGTCTCTGTTGATGGATTGCATTAATCCATCTTTAATTCAGATATGTGAAATTCCACTAAGCTAAGACCTTTTGGCATTTGCAGACTAGGTAGTAGGTCATGTTTACTCACATATTAGTAGAAAGAGGAATTTTAAAATAATATTTATCTTTGGCCATGGACCTTATATATTGCCCACAGACTGCAGGTTGGTAAAAGGCATTATAGATAATATTTCAAAGTGAAAAAAAGATTGTTTAGAATCTGAAAGGTCAGACATGGATCAAATAATTCTGGGCCCTTTTATTGCTGAATAATGGACTTTGTAAATACCATATGTGACTATTAGATCAAATGAAAATACATAGAGTTCAATATTAATTGGTTCAGTATCAGCTGGTGGCCTGCTTGCAGAATACAATGAAATTATGTTATCAATATAATGTTTTATCGATTCCTTGGTTTGCAAAATTAAATAAACATAGCACTTACAGCACTTGCTGTGTAAGTTGTAGCAGGGAACAGGGCTTTGATTTGGAATATGAAAAGAGAATTAAAGGTGATTGAAGCAGAAAGCAGGCTCTGACATAAGGTTTTTGCCGGTGTTTCTTGAAGTAACCATGTATATCTGGGTGTTCGGGAGGAATAAAAACCAAAGAACAGAGACTTTGGGGACTGTGTTCCAAAATGCTTTCTTAAAGCTTCTGCCAATATTAGCAAATCCTTTTGTTGAATAGTTTAACTTGTTTTGGTATGGATATTCACTTATTTCATTATATTTTTTTTCTTTCCCGTGTCTTCTTGGTGTATTACTCTAGATACAGGTTAAATAGTGGTGAGCAGGACTGACATAGTCCCTGCCTCCATGGACAGTGGAGACAAAACCCTAATATAAAACTTTAGTCTTGTGAAAGAAATGGTCATCTCATCATGCAAGGGACAAATGGGGAACTTGATCTAGTCTAGGGGATTATGGAAGTCATATCTGAGTTGATACTTGGAGGGTGAGCACGAGTTAGTGATGCAAAAAGCTGTGGGGTGGGTACTGGGTCAGAGCTGAGGAGTGCCACGTGTGAAACCCTGAAGTGGGAAACAACTTTAGTGGAGCAACAGGGAGAGGACCAGTGGAATCAGAGCAGGTGGGCAAGTGGAAAAACCTTCCATGCTGGGTATGGTGAGGTATGGATCTGAAATTAAACCACTGAGCTAATCTCAGGGAAGTCTTCCTCCGTCCCCCAGGCGGTTTGAATCTGAAGGCTGAAGTCCTGAACCTAGCCATTGGTTAGACAAGTGGAAGGGGCTGGGACAGGTAGGGGTAATAGTTCACAGAGTCTGCTGTGAATCCCATGGGAAGCAAATTCGTTTCATAAAGCAGCCATGGAAAGAACTGATTTCAAAGGAAAGAAAGAAGCAGCCTGCAGCCAGCTTCAGGTGGATGGTTTGTGGCTCAAGTCCATGCTTGCAGTCCCTGTTCCAGGGCCTTTGGCGGCCCTGCAGCGCACACAGGGGATAGTGGTGGTAAGCACAGGAGCTCTCTCAGAGGGTGTTTGTGGTGCAGGCCCAGCTTAACTAGTCACATTCACGGTGTGGAGTCAGTAGTTTCAAGGCAATATTTATGATATTATCGTCTCTCTTGGCTGCTTTTGATATAGAGGAAGACAAGGAGTTTTACCTCTTCCCCATGCCTCTGAAGAAACAGACAGCAGGCCCCATCGAAGAAAGGACTCGTTCCTTCCCTATTTCCTGCTTCCAGTCTCTGCTGCTTTTTCCCTCTTCCCTTTCTGCTCCATTTTCTTTTTCTGTGAAGTTCTGCCTGATAGTCACCAGAGGGCGCACATATGCACCAAAATCCAGCCTTTATTCCTCGGGCCACAGAAATTTCATTGTCTTTCTCTTTTCATCCTCACATTCCTCAGAGACAGGGATGCATTTTGGCCTTTTCTCTTTGTAATATTTCTATCAAGGGCAACCATTCCCCGTTTTTAAAAGGTGGGCAAAAGCTACTGGCCAGATGAAAAAGAGAAATGGTTTGTGTTCCTGAGATCTGGGAGGAAAGTGAGTGTGTGTGTGTGTGTGTGTGTGTGTGTGTGTGAGAGAGAGAGAGAGAGAGAGAGAGAGAGAGAGAGAGAGAACTATATATAGAGAGACTGTGATAGAGCAGAGTTGCTAGTACCCTGCGTGACTTGTTCGGGAAGGACTCGTTTTGCCAATAGCAAGGTAGGCGGTCTGGGCTCCTCTTTTTTGCTTTCCCTGGGCTGTTGTCCTCATAGCAGCTGCCCTGCTTCTTGACATGTCCTAATAATGAGGACGATGTGGCCAGGGGGAGATTCATATTCTTCCCCAATTTGACTTCTTTATTGAATTTGCTCCTTGCTGAAGTCCAAAGAGGTTTTTTTCCTCTTAACCGTGTGCTCTCTTCACTCTGCGCAAGGTCAGAGAATCCAGCTGCCTCCTGTCTTCCTCCCACATCACCGGCCATACAGAGCAATCCGCATATGTCTGTGACAGTTCTATGCCTAATGTGTGAGAAGCAGACGAGCGCTAGTTTAAGCTCTTCCAAAGATGTCTTGGCATGGCAGTGCTGATGAAAGCGGAGACTTGTTTGTGTCAGTGACAATCAGAAAAGACAACCAGGACCCAGCTGCAGGGAGTGAGGAGGTGTGCCGTTTGGTATGGTCTTCTGATGAAGGCCCACATACTTCACATTTGTCTGCCCCTAGTGCCAATCTCCTTCTGATGTCTTAACCTGACTTTTGTTCTGGTTTGTGCAAAGAATTCTGGTGCCACGAAGAACTGCCTGGCTGGTGGTAGTTATCCTGCTAGCTTGTTAATACAGATACAGGGCGCTTTCTAACCAACTGGCCTCATAATGATAATTACACATGAAGAACAGGCCGGGTTTAGCATATTCCGCCTGTTGTAAAGCATCAGGCACAGTTAAAGCTCCTCATAAATACTAGTGATGGCTTTAAAAGGCCATTTTTCTTGCAAATTTCCTTACTGTTAGCAAGTTTGGAAAAGAGCTGTATTGAAGAACAGGTTATGTAGAAAGCAGAATGATTTCCCAGTAAAATGCTTTCTAGCTTTCCCTTTGGGGCTCTGGGGAGCCCCCATGTTTCAGAGATCCACGTGGGTAGATTGCACGTTAACTGGTGAACCCAGTAGCCATGTTCTTACTTTCCATGTCAACAAAGTGCTAATACTCTAAACACAAAGGACATTTAACACAGTAATTGTTTGATGGAGCAAGTGGAGCTGCCACCATGCTGTCTCTTGGATGGCTTCTTTATGATGGGAGCAAGCTTGGGAGTCAGGCCCAGGCCACTCATTGGTCTGTGTGGTACAAATGAACAACTTATAAAAAGTGTTTGTATAGCCAAGGTCATTCCTGCCCTTTCTCAATAGACTTGCAGTCCTGGGCTGAATGCTTATCTGGCTTGGTTTTGTGTCTTTGGAACAAAGGAAGCTTCCAGTGACCAGTCTAGTTAATCACCACTGCTTATTCCCTCTTCCCTACATTTTGTATCGGGTTTCCTTCTACTCCAGTACATTGGATTTCCAATCACATCAAACCCTGTTATGCTGCTTTCCATTCATAGCAGATTAGAGGCCCTTACACATCACTGCCTAGCAGGATTTTCTTCTCCACAATGTGTAGAGTATTAGGTTCCCTTACATGGGTTGCTGCTTGTTAAGTTGTGTTTGGTGCTGCGTAGTATTGAATTCTGTTTCTTGTCAGCAGTCACTGGGTTGTTAATTACACACTTGCAGATTCGCTTCTTCTGCACATTCTGTAATGTACACCTCTCCACACTTTAGTGCTTTGGACAGCCATATCTGCTCACAGGTTTGGTTCCATTCTGCTGTGTGTTACTGAGCACCTGCCTGTACCCCAGAGTCTGTGCTAGATACTGCAGGGTTTACAGAAGTGAGTGGGAGATAATGCTTACCCTCAAGGAGTTTACATCGACTGGGGTGGGGATAGGGAAGGGCAGTGTCTATGAGGAACCATGTGCATGAAGGCTATGTGTTGGTTATACTACCTTCCTAATAATGGTTTATTTGGCATATTTAAAATACCTTCGAAGGCATCTTGTTGCTCATAACCACCTGTAACTTGGTTATAAGTGCTTGGTTATAAGTATAAGTTGGTTAAAATTGGTTACTTATAACCAGCCATTATTATCACCACTCTGTTCTGCAATGAAAAAAAATTAGGGCGCACAATCGTGTGGGAAGTGGATATTTTACCAGTTTGACTAAAGGTATTGGAAGAATTCTGATAAAACTCTGGTGTCTTTTCACACACGCAGTCCTGCTTTCGTATGTACCTAGCATAATATTAGAAATCATGTGATTCTAAGAGATACCCATCAAGCATGGATAAAGCAATAAAAATTCATATGTACACTAGTCTATAACGTGCATGAATGTTACACACAGACTAGGGTGTAGCTCTATTTTTTTTCCTTATGACACCAAAATATTGTGTAGTTTTACTCCTCCTGGGAGTGGAGGGAGCCAAAAGTAATGTGAAGGGGTGTGAGTCATTGCTTCCCAAAAGTGACAGAAGGGCCATTACCAGTTGTGATCTTAATGCTCAAGAATCTCGACTTGGTGGCAGAATCACAGTCTTGTGTCTCACATTAGTGTAAATATTGCCTAACTTCTTCTTCACAGAGCTTCTCATTCCTTGAACACTTACCATGCAGCAGGCAGTGTTCCAGGTGATTTATTGCAGCATCTCAGTAATTGCTCACCATAAGTGAACCTTCTCTGTATTTGCTGTCATAAAAAAAAAAATCCAAGTTTATTGGCAACAAAGGGATGTGTTTTGTATCTCTTCCTGCCAGCTCAACCAGAGTGCTTCGTTAATGCCAAATTTCTAATTGGCTGTGAACAGTAGTTATAGCATAGTCTGAAGCTTGGAGTGACAAATAGTCATCTCAAAAGAAATGTAGTTTAGAAAAAAGACCTAGGTAATAAACGAAGTTATTTGATATAGGAATTAAATAAACACCAAGAATTTGGTTTAAGGCCTGTTTTTATTCAACACCAAAATATTGTGCCATTTTCCTTAAATCCCTGGGACGGGAGAGAACCAAAATTAAGGTCAAATAGGAAGAAGGGACAGACTGGTGCTTTTGCAATTTATGCGGTCTTTTCTAAGTAGTCAAATATACAATGTTTCTAGAACCCAGAGTAATGATGCTTGTATTTCCTATTCTCATTGTGTAAGGAGACTTTACTGGTATGGAACTGTGGAGCAAGTTTTCAGAATTCATTTTTCAAAAGTGTGTTACTATTCCGACATATGGACCATAACACTGCTGTATTAGAATAAGGAAACATTGATCTTTCAACTGAGATGCCCTGCCTACTTACTTGCTCAAGGTCATCACCAGTTGCCAGGGGGCTGTTTCTTTTCTGAAGCTTGTTCTTATTGCATAGGGCTTAACATGCATGTCTGGATACAGACTTATTACTCCTTAGCATTGTCCCCTACTATGTGTAATGCAGCATCCTCCTATTCTCACAAAGACCCTTGCCAGAGTATAGTACTTTCATAACTCAGCTATTCCATATTTCATCTTCTTTTGAATCCAAGACTTGTCATAGCTTATGGATTATAGTTTCAGAGAAATAGTCAATTACAAGGAACCCTATTATTCCTCACATGTCTTATTTCATAGTACAGTTTCCACTTTCCCCTGTTGCTCATTTCTAGCTGTAAATACTACAGATCAGTCACTTCCTCAAATCTTCCTCTTTCACATTAATAGCATAATGGTGAACATTTGGTACATTGTCTGTGACTCACATAATCACCGTGCAAAATGCATCATTCATAAATTGTTTAGTGCGACCTTTTGCACAGTAGCACTGATTATTATTATCACAGAAGCCCAGTAAACTAGACTGGTAATTATCAGGGATTTATTTGAATGGACAGCTAAGCTATTCTTGGCAAGTTAGTCAAAGCAGTTGTCATGACAGCTATACAAATAAGTCTTATGAATTGGGTTAATTAGGGTAATTAATAACTGTTATTTGGGCCCCTTTCCCCAAGGTATTGCCTAAGCAGTATCAAAAGGGGAGAGGTGAAGTTTAAAAAAAAAAAGTTTGCCTCCCTCTTCTAAGAAGACTACTTTTTAAACCGGTGCAAGCTACCTGACCTCCAAAGGTGGCTTTTATGGGGTCTTTGCCTACTTGTGAGGGTTTCAGAGTCAGTGAGCACAAGCCATACTGAAAAAATGTAGTTAAGAAGAGGCACTAAGTAATTTCCTAAGGCTCCTGCTTTCTTTTTAGTCACCTGTGAGTGCTCCTGAGGGACCATCCCCTGGCTTTGTCTTTTGGCAGAGTCTTGCTTTGTTTTTGCTCATCTACAACTTTCTTGCCTTGCACTCTAGCCTGCTCATTGTATTGGTTTTCTTTCTTTTTTTCTCTCACAAGGAAGTTCTGAGTTTTCCTCACCCAGGGTTTTTGCTCCTCTGAGATTTTCCGAGCTTTAATTCTGTTTGAGGACCTTTTTTTTTAAAAAAATACCTTGGGGACCATCTAACATTGCCTGGTGGCGTAGTTTTGCTTTTTTTTTTTTTTAAGAAAGAAAAAGGGGCTAGCTTTGAAGAGCTCTTTGTCTTTCTCTTCCTTAAAAAAAAAGTAAAGGTTAAAAGTCCAAGTTACTTCATTGCGCATTACAGCATACTAAGATGTTTTCTTTCTTTTTTTTTCCTGCTAGGACAAAATTCTTTTTTTAAATTAACATATAATGTATTATTTGAAGATGTTTTCTTTATTATAGTGCAGAGAAAGGGAGAGGCTAAAAATGAAACTGGTTTTCTTCAATGAGATCATCCTTTAAGAGGATACCATCATTCACACAAAGAATTCCAATATTTTCATAATGGCTTTGAATAGCAAATCAATTTTTCCCTGTTTCTTCCATAAAACAGGGGAAGTGATAGAAAGAAGGTAGGGGACTGAGGGTGTTAGTTGGACTCTGAATTTATGTCAGTTCTTGGGCTCAATGCTTTTCATGTATTAGCTAATTTAATCCTCACAACAGTCCTATAGAATGGAAACAGTATTATCCCAGTTCTATAGATGAAGAAAGTAAAGTATATAAATGTTAAGTAATTTTCCCAAGGTCATACAGAATCAGGACGTGAACCTAAGTCTCTCTGATCCAGAGTCTTTCTTCTGTACCATCTAGCACAAAATTTCCCAGAAGAGTGCTAGGCTTCTAGTACTTTACAAATTCCAGATACCTTGTTCACACCCCAAAGGCATTCTTTCTTGCTTCTCTGCCTCTTTGGAAACTGAGAATTCTGTCAGGGGCTAGCATTCTGGCTGACCCATAAAATTTAAGTTTGGGGACAATTCTGGTAAAAAGCTTTTAGTAGAGGGCCATAGGCTAATACCTTAAAAATGTCCATAGAACTTTCTTCCCGGGTCACAGAGGAGTGTCATGATCAGGAAAAGGCAGCTTTCTTCTCTGTTTTACATGAAGTTGCCCTGTTAGGAAAGAAAGGCTTTGTGCTGTCTGAAGTGGCTTGGTTATATTTTGAGGCTACACAGGACACATGGGAGATGGTGGTGGTTGGGGTCTTCTGGGTATCCCTGTCCTAGTATAATGGGAGCAAGTCCTGATATCTACTTGGGCTACTTTAGGCCCATTTTTTTCTAGTATGCCCTTATATACTTTAGGATGAGTATTGTACTTGTGGTATTTAATTTTTGTGTGTGTGTAGTTTACCTAGTCCATAAAAAAATTCAGTCAGTCAACAAATATTTACTGAATACCCACTTCATTTCAGGGATTGTTGTCATGGTTCCAGGAAGAGTACTGAACAAGATAGACAGTGATTTCTAATGTCATGGAATTAACATTCTAGTAGGGGGAGAGAAATAATGAAAAAATTAGTGAAACATATGGTATTTTGGAAGATAAGTGTTGTAGAGAAAAATAAGGGAGCAAAGGGGGGTTGTGAGTACTGGAAAAATTTTGCAAGTTTAAGTAGGATGGTTTGGTAAGGCTTCAGTGAGATCTAATTATATTCCTTATCATTTCACACACAGACTCTTCTCCAGCCAGGCTGATATTTCATTCATTCATTAGTGCTTACCCTACCTACCTTTGTATCATACCAGGCACAGGATACACATTTAAGAACAAAACAGACATTGCTCAAATCCTTATGGAGCCCAGAGTATAGTGCAAGGGACAGATAGAAAAAAATATTAACACATATAATGACTTGCAATCATGATAAGTGTGGTGAAAAGCAGTACAACGTATAACATGTACCATGCATAGAGGACAGTACACACATACTAATCCTAGCAGGAGAAAAGCCATAGAGAAAAGCCCTGAGCAAAATTTATTTTACTTTTTAAATTTTTTTAAGATTTAATTTATTTATTTAACAGAGAGAGATAGAGAGAGAGAAAACAAGCAGGGGG